>CAXKVX010000566.1:0-36461 GCA_964058865.1 Eleocharis quinqueflora
CTTCAATTTTTTACTTGACAGAAGCTGCCATGGACAACTCCCATTCATTTTGAAAGATCTCAAATACCTTTGGTGTATACAATGCACCAGCTTGTTGAAGTATCGGGATATTGGCCTTCACTTTAGGTTGTTTCTTTCTCATTTCGTACTCCGACTCGATTTCCTTGTTGCGTTTTTGTACAAGAACCCTCTCAAAATGCTTAAGAAAACGGACTATATCCATATTCCACTTTAAGAAGCTTTTCAAATCCCTATTGAAACTCTCACCAAGTTGTGTACTTCGCATTCCCAATGTAACTACATTTTTCACATAACATTCAGCCCATTTTTCCTTGATTTTAAATATAAATTCTAACCAATTCTCTCTACCAGTCTTTCTCTTTTTTCTTTTATCAACCTTCTTCTTTTCAATAACATTCTCGTTTCCAGCAATTTCTGCATTGTAGCATTCCTCTTCATCGACCTCATCATCACTCATTCCACGGACCTTACTTAGCAAAGAATTAAAGGCACTTTTGAACTCCTCTTCGTCATCACAGTCATACATACAAGCTTTGAATGTTTTCAGAATTTCTTTTCCACTAACCTGCATCTCTTTTGCTTTCTTCTTTCCTCCTATTAAGTGTCTTATAGCATTCTGATTTATATGCCAGGTACATAAACAGTGATACGTGTTTGGCATTATTACTTCTAGTGCTGTAGCCATAGCTTGGTCTTGATCGGTGAAGATAGTTTTTGGGTGCTTGTTGTTATGGGTGTGTAAAAAATTTTCAAAAAGCCACTTAAAAGAATCAACCGTTTCATCAAACAGAAGAGCAGCTCCAAACATTGTAATCTCTCTAAAGTGATTAAATCCAACAAACACACCTAGAGGCCTAAACTCCTTATTTGTACAATACGTTGTGTCAAATGTTATCACATCACCAAAATGAGCATAATCAATAAGCATTTTTGCATCGGCCCAAAAGACACTTGTAATTTGTCCCGTATCATCAAATTGTTCGAAATGCTTAAAGGAACTATTTTTCAAAGTTTGGTCATAGAAGTGCCTTAGCATACCTGCAGCTTCACCACAAGCCAAATTTCTCTTTCGATTATCTCGTAGACGATTTGAATAATCTCTTTCAGTAAAGGGAAGATTTGCTCGGCAACCAGCTTCCCGTCCCATCAGCTCGTATGCTTCCCTTGGCTTAATTCCTGAATCATCGGCTAAATCAATAGTCACACCATGAGATTCTAAAATTTTTCGTTGAGATGGCATTAAACGAACTGCTTCGGGACATTGCAAGATGTGATTGTGGTCACCACAGAACTCATGAACTTGGTACTTTGGTGTTTGCCGAATCAACTTAAGAGAAAAACGAACTGGACAACCAGTTCGTGTTTCAGCTCGGGGCCTTTTAACTTCATCACTTCTTTTGTCATTAGTGCGATAGCCTTCGTTAGAACAAACAAACCCTCTTGATGTGACCGGTCCACCTTTCTTCTGATTTATGAAATCTTTTCGAGTATTAAAACCCATCTTTCCTCCATAGCTAACCCAAAAGCCCCAGGCTTCATCCAGTGAATCAAATTCCATGCCGACATGTGGTGTTTGAGCAGCAATATCAGCAAATTCTATTTCATTGAGTATCTCCATTTTACAATGAAAATGTTCATTCAGAGAAAAGAACAATGAATTTGTAGTAACTAGTTAACGGAGTATATCAAAGATGGTGTTGCTGAGATGAATGTGTAGTAACTATGAAAAAAGACAAAAGAATAAGATGGAGAGAGGAAATAGAATTAGAGGGAAATGAAGCATGCTGCCAACCAGTAAATGTTTTCTCCCGCCAAATTGGTGACACGTGAAAAATGTTTCTAACACGTGAGTTATATTTGGGCAGAATGGGCAGACCAAAGAAACAATATAGTAAACAAAATAAAAATCTGAACGGTTCAAGTAATTGACGATTGAGATGATAGCAAGCAGGAGCCTGCTCGTTTATTAAACGAGCAGCAGATTCGGATCCACGGTGATATGCATATTTAGTGAGCAGAGCTGTTATATATATTTTTCTTCGTTGGATTGCTTTAATTAACACCAATTTAAGTTGCTCAATAAATTCTTCATATTTAAGTATAGTAGGAAAACAAATTTCGTGATTTTTAGAACTTTCTAGCTATTTTTTAAATATTTTCAGAAACAACCTTAATGAGGTCATTTTTTCATATTAAACAGAGTTGTTTTTAAAAATACTTAAAAGAATAGCTAGAAAGCTCTAAAAATCACAAAATTTATTTTCCTACTAAATTGCAATATGAAGATTTTATTGGAAAACTTAAATTGGTGTTAGTTAAGGCAAACCAGTGAAGAAAAAATGCATAACAGTTCTGGTTACTAAATATGCATATCACCGTAGCCAAATTCTATATATATGGCAAGGCTATGATAATATGCATAGGACACCTTCTTATATCCCATGCATGTTTAATTTGCTCAATAAATTCTTTATATCAAAATCTTGTAGAAAATCAAATTTCTTGATTTTTAGAGCTTTCTTGCTATTTAAAAAAAATGAAAACAATCTAGAAGATGGCACTTTTTAATTTTAAACCAAGCATTAAAAAAATGGAGTTTAAACTTCGGTTTTACAGTTTTAACAGAAAAACTTGCCTTGGCATTAAGTTTTCCGAAAAATTATTTTTAATGTTTTATGCAGTTTAACGATTATAACGCCATTTAAACCGTGTAAATTGTTAAAAAATGCCATTTTATGCCTTTTTTATTTTGCTTGATGTTTACTATAATGTATTTGGTGTCTTGTCAACTTGTCGGATTAATTTAGTTTTTCTATTTTTGTTTACTGCTTTACTAATTTGAGGTTAGTTATTGTGGACCTAGTCAGTTAGTTACCAATGTTATGATGGGGTGTTGATTGCTTGGGTACACTGATCTTGTGTACTATATTGATACTGGCACAAAATATTGTTGATGGTGCGAATTATGCAATTAAAAAGTGAAGTTTATAAAAAGAAACATTGAAGCACATTGTCAAAATAAATTCTAAAAGTTCTAATTATTAAACATATCATATTACAACATACATATTTTAAATTGATGAAATGAAAAATATCAATGTTAATAATATTGTTAAATAGATTATATAGTACATTATTACAAGCATTCATACAGATGACAAGTATGCATGATTTGCATCATAACTTGGTCTAAAATAAATAAAAATAGTTACCTTTCTTTAATTTAATTGTCGTTTTTTTCGTTTTAACGTTAAACTGTTAAGCGACCACCTCACCGTTACGTGTCGTTAAATATTTTTTAAAAGATGGAACTAAACATGCATGTGTTTGAAAAATATATTTAAAAAATAGCAAGAAATCTCTAAATATCACGGAACATGATTTTCTACAAGATTTTGATATGAAGAATTTATAGAGCAACTAATCTCAATTTATTGAGCAAATTAAACATACATAGGACGAAAGGGGTGTCATATGTATAGTATCATAGCCTTGCTCATAGTAATATGCATAGGACACACTCTTTCATCCTATACAATTTCTGACTACTGAATTGTTGTCAAAATTCGTATCAAATTAGAAAAGAAAACGAAATCGAGAAAAACAACGGAATCAACAAGGAGAGAGAGTTAAAATGAGTTTTTTAATTTGTGTTTCCGACACTAAGTTATGAAATTAGCTTGTTATTCAAATTTAAAAGTACATACACCATTAGAGTTGTTAATGGATGCGGTAAAATAAAAGGAGAAATATTCTCGTATGATCATATCCATATTCGTTACAATTTGTTTACTCATATTCTATTTGTTTTCGTTAAAATTTGATTTTATATGTATTCTACGCTTACCTATTAAAATGACTTTAATTCTTAATGACTTGAATAACGAGTTAATTTCTCAACTTTTATTCTTCTTCGGAAATTATATGTCTAATTTTTATTCTCAGACTCTGCTTTCACGTGATAGTTTTTATTTGTTGTCCGTAGACTTACAACACGCACACACATCTGAAAATAATCTTCTTGAAATAATTCTGCTGGAGTTTTAACTCCATATCTTCATGATAGATCTTATACCTTACTACTACAGTAGACAAGATTCGACGATTTTCAGAGTGAATTAAGAGTGAATTTACAGAATCCACATTTCTTAAAATAAAAAATGAAGACCGCTCAACCGCTCATGTCCGGAATTATTGCACAACTCGATACTACAAAATTTTTTATCGGATAACATTTCTTTTTTAGACAAGACATGAGAATATGAGATTATTCAACTCTCATCATGCACAATTTGTGATTATTCAATGGATGATCATATTGTGTATTATTTATGCCATATAGGTCATGTTTGATTGTGGAGTAAGAGGTGGATTAACTCTCTTATTCTATATTTAATCCACCAAACGTGAAGTAAAATTGATGGAGTAAGTTGGAATAAGATTTAAATTAATTCGGAGTAAGTTACTCCACCTCTTTAGATAGATTAGCTTAATTCACCAAACATGATTAACTTACTTTACCTTAACTTAGAATAAGCAATTTAATCCGTATTTAAAGTTGCTCCAATATGAATTAGATGTAATACGAAATTCAAAAGTTGTTCATTATTTAGTCTTTTCTAGTGTCATGTCATGCATTATTACTCGCTAGGTCCGGATCTGGACTTTTTGTTAAGCTTGTATTTTTTCAGTCGTTCTTTCCGATGTATAAAAATCTAAACACTTCTTTTCTCTATATTTTGTACGATAGCGCTAAACAATTATTAATATTTTTTTTTCTATTTTCAAATGTATAAAAATTCACGAAAGAAAGAACTTTAGTGTAATGTTGGAATGGATACCTCAAATTTAATAAATAAAATTTGTACTACGTGTTATATAATTAATATATCAAATATTGTCGCTAATATTACATGGAGTAATGTAAGATATGTCAAAAATGTGATTAATTATGAAATGACATAATACGTATTTTGCTAAATTTTGGATACAAATACATATGGAATTAAAGTGAATTAATTATAATTATTGATGGACCAATTATGGTTAATTTAACTAATGCTAGTGTTAATGTAAGTTAGAAATATTGTTTGAGATAAATCAAATCAAATTGAATCAAAGCCCAAGCAAAACAAGCCAATTAGCAAGTGTTTTGCGGCCCCAAGGGAGCCTTTCTGCGGTTGCAGAAGACTATAATAGATTTGGCAAGAAATCTGCAGATTTCAACCCAAGTCATTTAGGGCTGCAAAGGATCCTTCTTGCGGCCACAGGTGATTAGGCATATTTTCTGCATATTTCATTCCAAGTTAATTGCGGTGACAAAGAGCCATTTTGCGGACGCAAACAATGAGACCGAAAGACAAAATTTTCTGCCTTATTGTATTGATATTTTTCTGACTTGTGCTTCAAATAATATTAGATTTTATGTACGTGTTTACATGAGTAAATCACACATTTTGAAAAAGATTTGGAGAGAATTTGGATAACAAATATTTTATAGAATATTTGTTATTAATGATAGTATCTCTCCAAGATATGTTACCGCTAGTATTAAGCACTGAGTCTCCAAGCAATATCAGTGTGTTAGGTGCACATTGTGCTTAGGCTCTATATTGACATCTTCATTATAGTCAATTACCTTTACCTCAAGAATTATCCGTAACCTTAGAGAAAAAGATAGGAGCATCGATGCTTGGTTGGAAGGATCCGCTAGCGACCATACCGAGGTGTTGCTCAACTATCTTCACCGCCTTCTAGACTTTCTTTTATGAGAGACATCAAGAGATGGATAGTAAGTTTTCGCTTCTGCTCTTTAATTTATGTCTTAAATCTTGCACATAGTTTTAATTGCAATTGTTAATTAGGATTTCGATATTTTATTTGGTCCTACCTAATTGAATTGCACCAACAAGTAGTATCAAAGCCATTTCCTTGTCTCTAATCCTTTGTGTGTAAGAGAGTAAGGTTCAACTTTGTACAAGACGCTTGTTGTTAGTGCATCAGCTCGACCTTATTACCGCGTCGGGGTCGGAAGTCCCGGAAAGTATGATCGTTAATATCTGAACTCCGTTAAAATCCCAGTGTATTTGTGCCTTGCTTTGTTTGCAACTTCTTTAATTGTTTTAAATTAGTTGGTTAAGAAGTTGATTGAATTACTCTTTATTGAATTACTTGAATTGCTTGAATTGCTTTAATTAAATACTCTTCCACAAAGTAGTATAAAGTTAAGTCAAATTTGTATAAGCACTTCTTCATATTAATTACTTGTGTTAACAACTTGAGAAGTGCATCGGTTGGTGAATTGAATTGAATTGTATTGTTTGATTTGAGATTTGTCATTAAAATTTTAATTTTGCATATTTGCAAAAAAGAATCCTATTTAGAAACGTAATTAATTGCTTGTGTTAACACTACATTAGAGCTCTTGATACTTTTGTAAAATTTTAAAATGACATCAATCCTATACATTGAAATTTTTTATTCATCGGACCTTTATATAAATTTTCCAAATAAAAATGTACTGTTTATCAACATCCTCTCCATTTATCTATTACTTGCAGTGGTAATGGACATCTCCGGACTTGTGAAAGAATTAAGAAGAATACAACGTAGATTATAATTACATCACGAGTAATGTGATAATGTCTCCCCAACTCCAAGCCTCCAAAGCATCCATTTACGATGTGATGAGTTTACAGATTCTCTGTGCAAAGGTAGGCCTCTTATTCGTATCTCAGTTTCACTTTCCAGTTATCTCTCTAGATTCCATGCAACGTTATGAGTCGTTAATGGAGGATACATTTGCATAAAAGATAACACAGAGAAATGCCACAGGGAACCTTTTTGTGATAAGAGACCTTACTTTGGAGGTACTCCTCCGTCAGACTTTTTGGGCGTGATACAAAACCAAATGCCAACAAATCAAATCTTATCTTTGAATCAAAAAAAAAAAAAAAATCAAATCTTATCTAAGACCCTAAACTTCTTTTAAATAATATCTAGCTTTGTTTTACTAACCGCTAAACTTTGCACAATGGTCCTAGTATTTTACTGTATTTGCAAATACCGACAGCATTTCACTCACCTTCTGACCTGCTGTGTGACTGTGCGTGCAGTCGTTTATTTTATAGACTGCATGTAAAATTGGCGTATTATAATTTACACATCATTACCATTGTATTTTAATCAAAGTTAAAAAAATTAAATATATATCAACCCAACAAGCGAAAATATTGTAGGTTAAATTTTTTATGCCTCAGTCCAATATGAAATTGATTACATGTGTATTCTGACAAAATTTATGTGATGTTGATCATATGTCCTATCTTACTGATCTAACTATTATATTTGGATTTAAATACCTTCATATATTACTAGTAGTAGTTGTAAGTTGAAAGATGAGCAATGTCATCTATAATTGAGATCAGATTTGTGATAAATTTAAATTAGTTAGGAAAAAGCTTGCGTACATAAGATAAATATATTAAATTTTGAGTCATTTTGAATCATTAGTTCTTGATCTATAATGTGAATTTTAATGTATTTAACGATTCTAAATGACTCAACGTATTTTTGATCTACCTAAAACTTTTCCAATTAATTAACTTATCAGATAAGTATACAATTTTAATGTTATTTTTTTCAGAAAAATGGGACCACAGTTTCCCAAGAAAAGTCCAATAATTTTTTTTTTCAAAAGGAGAATCTTTTAATAATTACTAGTGTGGTAGGCTACTAGGCTGGTAGCAGAAAAGGATGACTGAGCACAGAAGAGAGGAAACTTTATATCTTTTATGCTATAATCAGTACAGCTTTTGTGCAGCAAGTTCTAACAAAACAAACATTAAACGAGCACTATTATGTTAATGCATCAGAGATTATGTACCATTGTATCTTCAATCATCATATTGACACGAATTACAAAGCGTGATCTAATGGTCCACAATCGCAAAGCACGTGCATCAGAGATTGTGGACCATTGGATCTTCAATCATAATGTTGACACGAATCACAAAGCGTGATCTAATGGTCCACAATCGCAAAGCACGTGCTTTACAAAGCATAATAACATTTCTCATAAACTATTGTTAAAAGGTGATTTATAGTTTTATATTATGTACATTATATAAACAGTGTTTTTGATTGTGTGCATTAGCATAGATGTTTACATACAATAAAAATATTAATACTTGGTCACCCTCATTACATTTTATTAGCATCATTTTTATAATAAGACCAAATAAAATATGTATGCTTGATCATCATTGTAATATTTTATTAGCAATATTTATCATTTTTTATGACAAAAAAATCAGTAAATATGAAATATCTCTGGCCATGCAATTAAATCAGTAAACATCATTTTTTAAAGAAACTTTTAGAACTGATTCTTGGTTTTAGTTAGAAAATATTCACTCATAAGTATGAATGATTACAATGTTTATCTTTTTATCTTTATCATTTAATATAATTAAAAAAAACTCAATTACATAGATAATCATACATTGAGATAAATATAATTCATTCAATAAATAATAAGTGTATGAAAACAACTTCTCTTTTCACTTACATAAAAGATAATTTTTTTCTAGAACACACCATAAATATGTAAATACAAAAATAATTTTTTTCTAAACTACGATAGGGAAAAACAAATTTTTTTTAGCAAACTATCAAAGTGAAAATAAAAATAACTATTATTCTTAAGGTAAAATTAGGGATTTGACAAAACCCAGATGAGTCCAATCTGACTCGAGAAACCTGAGGTGTCGAGCCAATCCGGCCCGACTCGACCCGATCCGAGGCAAACTCGTGTGAATTCGTCCAAAAAATCCAGGAGTCAAAGACGGATAGCGGTCAACCTTGTTGGAAAAAATCCGTGTTAAACCCAAGAAAGACTCGGCCCGATCCATCTAACTTGTCATTAACCCGCCATAAACACACCATTAACCCGTGCAAGATTCATGCAAACCCGTCCAAACCCATTAAAACCGCTCAAAGCCGCACAAACTCGTGCAAACCCGCCCGAACCCATGCAAAACACGTGCAAATCCGAGAATAACTCGTTAAATTCAAAAAATCTAAAAAATAAAAAAATCTCAGAAAAATTAAAAAAAAAAGAAGAAAAATATCCGGCCAACCCGACCCGGACCGAACCCGTCGGGTTGTTAACCCGTGAGTCTTAGATGTGTTGCGGTCGATTTAAAATTTTTTGACCCATCAAAATCCAGCTTGACAAATCCGTCGACCTGTGACCCGACCAACCCGTTGACCCGAGCGTATTCGGCCCGACCCACCTCTTCCGGGTCCGTTTTCAAATGCCTAGGTAAAATAATACAAGTGTTTAATCTTTGTATCATGTAATGAATATCTAAATGATTGTGGAGTTGTGCCTTGCAAGCAGTGGCAGAGCCACATGCATCCAGGGGTGCAGTTGAATTTTCTGGAATTTTTTTTTAAACAATGATCGTATATATTACGTTTTTTTTCAAAAATGATTATGTATTTGAATTTTCTTTGTACAGATAACCATATAAGATAATTTTTTTTAAGAATAATCATCATTTCGAACCTCTGAAAAAACCTGTAAATCTTGAACCTTCCTGACGAGAATCATGAAGCTGTCCTTGCTTGCAAGTACGTTGGGATCTTGTAGTGACTAGCAACACGGTTGGTTACAAAATATTGGAGCTTCTTCTAAGTCACGACAATCAATTATTGAGAGGAGAGACCTCTTAAAGTCTGTTGGACTTATTGTAGCTTTTTTTTTTTTTTCTTCTTTGAAAAATTGATATTCGTTTCTGCCTTTTCTTTTTGGGAAATGCCTGCAAGAGCGGGAGGCACTTGCATTTCAATAAACTTGGTTGGTAATTGGTATCTTTACAACTGTAAATATCTAAGGATGGTATCTTTAACTTTGCAGAGGTGTTTTTTTCTATTTGAAAATTTTGCAAGGTTACACTTGCAGTTCCATTGTTTCACCAAGTGGAAGCCAAGCTGTTTCCTGGTTGGGTTAGTGGAAGCATTCTGCATTCCCCTTTTCAGAAATTTTAGATGCTTTTGTAACTTTTTTCAATTGTGTTATTATTTTATTTCTTTTATCTCCAATCTCAAAAGTTCGTGGAAGCATTGTATTTCTTTTATCTCCAATCTCAAAAGTGTTAGGCGTATTAGGGTTCTCAAAACGGGGCGGGTCGGGTACCCGTGGATCCGACCCGTCCGGATCCACGGATCCACGGGTACGGCGGGGCGGGTATGCACGGATCCGAACCCAAAACTCCCAACCCGATCCGTGATAAACCCGGACGGGTAGGGTCCGGGCGGGTCGGGTCGGATCCGTCCAAATTTTTGAATTTTTTGAATTTTTTTCGAATTTTTTTTGTTTTTTTGAATTTAAAACTGCACAATATTTTAATATATATATATATATATATTTTTCGATTTTTTCTGATTTTTTTTTGAATTTTTTGAATTTTTTTGAATTTTTTTGTATTTTTTTGAATTTTTGCACGGATCTACGGGTCGGGCACAGGCGGGTCTTCGGACGGGTCGGGCACGGGTTTAGACAGATTTGGAGGATTTGGGGCCAACCCGACCCGTGATAGATCCGTGGATCCGGAATCCGCAGATCCGGGCACGGATCGGGCACGAGCGGGTCCACGGGCGGATAAACCCGCCCGGATTTTTTTAAAACTCTAGGCGTATAAGCACTAGATATATCATATATGTGGTAATGTGGACTGATTTCAGGCCAGCTCTCCAGTTGTATAGGAATAAATAATATTTTCCAGTAGATCTCATTCGTATATGTCAAATCATATGGCCACCGGCCTACCACACTAAGCATCTTATTAGCATGCCAAGAAATAGAAACCTAGAAAAATTAGAGGCAAAATAAAAGAAACTAGAATATCAAAATGGATTTGTTGTAACGTGAATGATTTGCGCTTTGCACACAATTATACCATACTAAATATGTTCTGCAATGTCCGACAACGAAACAGGATAATAACAGGAGGTAGGAAGTATTTATCAACGGAAAATGTTTCAGTGATTTCTTTATAAATAACTGCATTGATACCTGATTGTTATACATGTTAGACGAGTTATTATGCATGTTGGACGAGTTGCTGTATATGTTAATTTTTTTGTCATTTTTGTGCTGAAAAATAATTATGTGATTTAGACATGCATTACAATGTGTTTAACATGCATAACAACTCGTGTAACATGCATAACGATGAAGTATCAAAATTTATTTATTTAATTTAATATGCATAACAACTCGTCTAACATGAATAATTATTTTCAGTGCAAAATAACATGCACAGCAACTCGTATAACATGTATAATAATTCGTCTAACATACATAGCACACACGTATTGATGGAGAGATCAAAATATCAGCTCCCTTTTTCTACAGTTCTTTATTTTTCTGAATCGAATGACTATTCTCGTCTTTTGTAATATAATTTTCTGAGTCGAGAGGAAGCAGAAGGAGAAGGAGAAGAGGGACACACGTCGTAATTTGATTGGGTGAGTTCATCTTCTCTCTCTTCTTTTCAATAATTTGGGATTTGTGCATGATTTAGAACCGCCCAAAAGAGGTTTGAGCCTCGATGAGTCACTAACAAGATCAGAGTTCAAGTCTCTGGCAATGATTGATTATGGGTTGACAATGGGAGACCCACACATCAGGTTTAATAAGACTCAAACCCAACAACATTTTGGCCTCAGTTTTGTATAGACTTGGCCTGCAGGAGCCAAGGAGCTGACAATATCTTTGATTTGTATTGTGTCCATGTGAGCTCAGTTTATCCAATGGCCAATAAAATATGGAATTGATATAAAGGCCCATATTGCATCCAATTGCTGCACATGCTTTGAAAATTCGAACTTAATTGATTCAAATTGGTTTTGAATTGGTTGGAAACTCAAATGGTCGAATTTTGAACTGAAATAAAGCCAAAAAATTCATAAAATTTCTATATAATTTATTAGTATATAGCTTGACCAAATTTCTTGAGCTTTTGACCCTTGATTAAATCCAAAATATTATACATGATTATTTAATAATATGATAATCATGTAATTTGCCTATATTATGTCTCAAATGGCCTTATCAATCACATAAACACTTAATAAAATCCTTGAAAAATATTCTTGATCCTACATTTGCCTTGTCTTGAATTTTAGTGAGGTTTTGACAATTTTGTAGATAAGATCCTAGTTTCTTCCAAATTGAATTGGCCTTTGCTTGATGCCTTTATATGCTTGAATCATGTCTTTGATTTTTGTTTTATTTTCTTCTTATTTGTAGGCTAATAATTAGTACCTTTTCATGTGCTAACAATAATTTGTATTAGGAGTTGTCTACCGAGATATTAAGACTTTACTGTGCAGCAAAATAATCTTGGATGACTAGTAATTATGTTTGTCCTATCTAGTAATTTGTTAGTTTTATCTAATAATTTGTTTGCTTGTTCTATCTAGTAATTTTCAATGAATCATGTTTTGCTTGATAGTTTACTGAATTTTGGATGACTTATCACTTCATAAGGGCTCTAATGTCATTTTACCAATCATGACAAGTCTTTATATAAGAATAAGCGAGTCTCCATAATTTAAGCTGGAAGTCTCTATATTGAAACTTGTAAGTCTCAATATTGAAACATGCAAGTATTAATATTGGAACATGCAAGTCTCCATATTAGAAACTTCAAGTCTTAATGAACAAGCAGGTCTCTATATTATAAAATTGCAGCAAAATTGGAATTGCAAGTCTTTATATTAGGACAATAAAGTTTTTATATTATAACAGATAAGTTCTTATAAAAAACAACAAAATTGTTGCAGAATTGGAACCTTCAAGTCTTTATATTATAACAAGTAAGTCTAGCTATATTTTGACAATCAAGTATTTATTTTATAAAAAGCAAGTCTTTATATTTTAAGTTGCTGCAAAATTACAACAAAATAGCTGCAAAATTACAGCTAAAGCGTAGCCAAATTATGAATTAAAATATGCAGTTTTTATGTAATATAAAGACTTGGACGCACAAATATTAAGACTTCATAGATTTATATAAAGGCTTGGACACACAACGTTTTTTGTAGAAAATTATAGCCAAATTGGAACAAAAATGCAGCATATTGCAGCCAAATTGTAGCAAAATACAATAAATTGCAGACAAATTGTAGCAAAATTGAATTAAAATACGCAGTTTTTATGTAATATAAAAAATTGAACGAACAACTATTAAGACTTTTTAAGATTTATATAAAGACTTGAACACACAGCGTTAATCTCCATTCTCAAGAATGGATATTAACTCTGCTAACTAACTACCTAACAATAGTTAATTAGGGGTTGTTAAGAGGGACTGTTAGGAAGTCCCTATTTATTAACATTTTTTCTTTTTTAAAGTACTTGTAGGAATTTTTTTGTTAGCAATATATTATTTTATTTAAATTAACTTAAAATAACAATATTGTTTGTAGTTTAGATCATAAAAAATAATCTGATTTATATGTTTTGTATATAAATTGTTATGAGAAATAATTGTCATAAATATATATCACGGATGTCATTTACTGAAAGGACCTACAGGTATATTGACTCAAAATCCGCCTTGGACAGATTGTAAAAGGAGAAGAGAGAGAGTACATGTGCGACATAAAAGAAAAATATTTCGTGTAAAATTTGAGAAAGGAGAAAAGGCAATTGTTGTCAATTCATTCTTTTGTATTTTTCGAACTTTCAACCTCATCTTTATTTTTCTTTTTAAATTATTTATATTTTTATTATAAATAAAAAAAACGGAAAGAAATGTGTGCCACATGCCAGTCATCTAGTTTCATCATTTGCATCCCAAGTAGGGTTTAAAAAATACCCGGGCGGGTCTACCCGCCCGTGGATCCGCCCGTGCCCGACTCGTACCCGTGCCCGGATCCGCCCGGATCCGCGGATCTCGGATCCACGGATCTATCACGGGTCGGGTTGGTCCCAAATCCTCCAAACCCGTCTAAACCCGTGCCCGACCCGTCCCAAGACCCGCCCGTGCCCGACCCGTGGACCCGTGGACCCGTGGATCCGACCCGTAGTTCCGTGCAAAAATTCAAAAAAATACAAAAAAATTCAAAAAAATTAAAAAAAAATCAGAAAAATTCGAAAATATATATATATATTAAAATAATGTGCAGTTTTAAATTCAAAAATTCGAAAAAAATTCAGAAAAATAAAAAAAAATTCGAAAAAAATTCAAAAAATTCGAAAATTTGGACGGATCCGACCCGACCCGCCCGGATCAGTGCCCGACCCGTCTGGACCCGCCCGGGTTTATCACGGGTCGGGTTGGAGGTTTTGGGTTCGAACCCGTGCATACCCGCCCCGTCGT
The DNA here is from genome assembly GCA_964058865.1 of Eleocharis quinqueflora. Classification (NCBI taxonomy): domain Eukaryota; kingdom Viridiplantae; phylum Streptophyta; class Magnoliopsida; order Poales; family Cyperaceae; genus Eleocharis; species Eleocharis quinqueflora. Next base: position 14,418 of record CAXKVX010000566.1, read on the forward strand.
ACCCGTGGATCCGTGAATCCGTGGATCCGGACGGGTCGGATCCACGGGTACCCGACCCGCCCCGTTTTGAGAACACTAATCCCAAGTTTATTAAACCAACATTTTCATGTAAAAGGAAAGCAATTACTAAAATATACGAAGCAATTTTATTTCAGAAAAATTTAATGAAAGTCGGGTACTATATCAATTATTACCAATAATAAGACGATCACATCAAAATAGTTACATTCTAACTGGGCTTAACAATGGAACAATCTTCATATTTGAGGGTAGGGAAAGTTTAAAGGGCTGGGTCGTAGTTTACAAGGGCCGGACCTAAAGGATCTACGAAAAAGGGTCGGATAAGGACCGGGTCTAAAGAGAGTTTAATAGGAGCCGAGTAATAAGAGCTTTGTTCTAAGGAAATAGGTCCGGCCCCTCTAAGGCTCGGCCCTTATCAGGCCCTCGGAGTTGCAAAGGGCCGGATCAGAGCCGGGTAATAAGGGCTTTGGTCTCTTTTTTTAATTTTTTTTAATTGTGAAAGAGTTGATAAGAGTCTGAGGAGCTGGCGTGAATAAGAATTGCAAATGGCTGAATCAGGACTTGAAAGGACCAGATAAATAGGGGCCTATATTTTTGGAATAAAGCCCGGCCCTTTCAAAATCTTACTAAGAGCCGGATCAAGACTGGATCTGACAGAGACTTTACAGAAACCGAACTGGAGGTCAAGAACTTATGGCATATCTCTATTTGAGGGGTTCAAGTATTGTTAATAATTTTAATAACTACATATACATATGTAACTAGAAAACAAATGGGGACATCGATTCTCATTTCCCTTACATTCTGCTACAGATGCCACCAGCTTTGAAGGTTTCCTTGCAAATTTTTTAAGAGCACCGGCATTGAACCAGCAACTCTGTCTTGAATCGGTTGAATTGTAACAACGGATGAATCTGTTCCATAAATGAAAGTATGCAAACTAGCAAGTAGCAACTGGATCCCTTTTTCCCTTATGACAAACTAAACTTATGCGAGGGGCTTATATAGAACTAATAAGAACAGCTTCGATCAATATTACCACATGCATGAGTTACCGGGTCTCAGTACCAGTTCTGGTCAGGACCAAACTAATACCAGTATGAATGGGTTGGGTTAATGTGTATTCAGTTGTTTACTTCATTACCCAAAAACTAGCATTTCATCAATTTCTTCAGTGAATTATTACTAGATCAACCAAACAGCAAACAATTTCGTTGGATCGACAAAACCCGACATGAACTGTGATCTAAGCTGACAAGTTGATAGAAAAAAGTAGGTCACATTGACGTCAATGCTGAGGTTTACTTGGACTAATTTCTTCTTGTTTGGTTCAACTCATACGCTTGCTTTTGCTTTTATGAGTTTAATTTGCATTGTGATTCTAGCCGGTAATTAATCACTTCTTGTTTGGTTCAACTTGTACTCGACAAACTTATGCAAATTTTAGCTGCATTTATCGGGACTGTTGCAAGACATCGACATGTAGATATTTAAGTCTACTTTCACTGTGTCGAGTCTGATTTGCGATCAGAGAAACAAGTGATTCAAAATTAATTCAGACGCAACTCATGATAAAAATGACTAATTAAAACATAAGTTGAAGATTCAGTCAAATTTGAGATGCACATTCCTCCGACAGCAAATCAGACTTGACGCGATTGAAGTAGACTCAAACTACAGGTCGATGACTCGCGACGATAAAATAATTTAATTACGATCCCGACGAGCGTAGCTAAAGTTGTTACAAAAAATATTAAGTATGATTAACATTTTTTTCTACAAACTTCAGCTACGCTCGTCGGGACCGTAATTAGTCTTTTTTATCGTCGCAAGCCATCGAGTTGTAGATACCCGAGTCTACTTTCGTCGCGTCGAGCCTGATTTGCGGTCGAAGGAATGCACGACTCAAATTTGGATCCATCTTCAACTTATGTCTTAATTAGTAATTTTTTATCACGAGTTTGCGTCAAATTTAGTTTTGAATCGCTCGTTTCTCCGATCACAAATCAGAATCAACGCGGTGAAAGTAGACTCAGTTATCTACAACTCGATGACTTACGACGATAAAAAACATAATTACAGTCCTGACGAGCGCATCCGAAGTTGTTACAAAAACTTACCTAAGTACAACCAAACTCATGAATTAAAATATTAATATTTTTTAATAATAAAATATTCACGTACAAAAGTAAGGTTGAATCTTTTTTATGTCTGACTTGAAAAAATAAATAATAACATATATGATCCTGAATTCAAATCTTTGACAATAATGATCATATTCACGTCAAATGTGTTATCGAGACGTATGTGTTCAGAGGTACTTAGTATTTCTTTTTGTTATGTTTGGATTTCTAATTATGTTCTGTATGCATGCGTCTAATAACACAATGGAACGTGAATTAAAAAAATATGATCATTATCGTCAAAGATTTGAAACTGGGATCATATATGTTATTTTTTATTTTTTCAAGTCAGTTATAAAAAAGTTTAAAACTTTCGTTGCCAGCATATATATTCAAATAAAAAAAGTAATGGATGGTATTCACAATACCGTCCATTCAGCCTTTTTTTGACCGGTGTTCACAACACCGATCTTTTCTATTTTTTGAGCTTTTCAAATACTTTTTTTGTCTAAATATAATTTATTTATTTAATTTCAAATAAAAAAAATATCGGACGGTGCTCTGGAGCTATTACTTTTGTTCCGTCTTCATTAGAAAATCATAAATTCATAATTGCTTGGATACAACTATTATGATTTTCTCGATTTCTTATGATCACCATACAGTTAGAATCATTTCGCTTGTATTAGGGGCGGATTCAGTATTTTCGTCAGGGGTTCAAGATTTAGGAGTTTTTTCAGGAGATTCGAAATGATGGTTATTCTTAAAAAAATTATCTTATATGATCATTTGTACAAAAAATTCAAATACATGATCATTTAAAAAAAAAAACATGATATATATAGGGTGCGTTTTGATCATGTCATGGTTAGTGTAAAAACAGTGCTATCTATATTAGTGGTTGAAATAGTGGTTACTTTTTGCTATCTAGGTTAGTGCAAAAATAATCCTAATTTTGTGCTATCTAGGTTAGTGAAAATGTTGATTAGATTGCACACTTGGAGTAGTGATAGTGAGTTAATAAATAATAAATTATTTTAGTTTTTTAATGATAATAATAATAATAATAAAATAATAAAATATTGATATCAATTTATAATATATAATAATACAATAATAATAAATGATAATAATAATAAAATAATAAAATAATGATAATTACAACAATAATAATAATAATAAATTAATAAAATAATGATAGTTACAATAATAATAATAAAAATAATAATAATGACAATTATAATTATAATAATACTAATAAAATAATAATGACAATAATAATAATAAAATAATGACAATTAAAATAATCATAATAAAAATAAAATAATAATAATAATAATGACAATTATAATAATAATAAAATAATGATAATTACAATAATAATAATAATAATAATAATAATAATAATGACAATTATAATAATACTAATAAAATAATAATGACAATAATAATAATAATAATAATAATAATAAAATATTATTAATGACAATTATAATAATAATAAAATAATGATAATTACAATAATAATAATAAAAATAATAATTATTATAATTATAATAATACTAATACTAATAAAATAATAATAATAAAATAATGATAATTATAATAATAATAATAATAATAAAATAATATTAATGAAAATTATAATAATAATAAAATAATGATAATTACAATAATAATAATAAAAATAATAATAATGACAATTATAATAATACTAATAAAATAATAATGACAATAATAATAATAATAAAATAATGACTATTAAAATAATAATAATAATAAAATAATAATAATAAAATAATGATAATTACAATAAAATTAAAAGAAATAATAATAATGACAATTATAATAATACTAATAAAATACAATGACAATAATAATAATAATAAAATTATGACAATTAAAATAATAATAATAATAATAATAAATAATATTATCAAGATGATGATTACAATGTAATAAAATAATAATTTTGCTAACCATGACATGTGTTAATTTGCTAATCCTACCATTTTGTTGGATTAGCAAAATAACACTAACCAACACTACTCACAACTTACTAAATCATGTTTGGATCACATTTTTGTGTGGATAGCAACCCTTATCCATGGTTAGTGCTATTTTTGGTGATCCAAACACGCCCATAACCATTTTTGAAAAAAAATTCATAAAGTTAAGTTGCACCCCTCGGTGCATGTGGCTCCGTCACTTGTTCGTATAGCTCTAGATCTAATCCTGTTTGGTCACGAGCATTGAATACAATACACAAATTAGTATATATATATATATAGCAACTTTTATATATTGATTGATTATAATTAGTATTGTAATCCAAATTGGCTAAGCTATTTTTATTTACTTGTTTTTTTTTTCCTTTTCGCCAATTCGATCATAATTAACTCGCGAAAAATGGAGGTATAGTATATATTCTATTTCTTTCTCTGCAAATAGCGAGTTTAATAGTACTTCAATTCAATTATACGTCTATCGTACTGGCTTTTGAATTCAATTGTACACCAATTTTTTCTGATCTAATGCAGCAAAGAGAGATGCATGTGAAGTTGAAAGCGAAGGGATACGATGATAGAGGCAGCGAATGGGATGATGGCGCGCATCCAAAAATTGAGAAAATAATTGTTGGTACAAGAGGCTCTGTAATTAGTTCTATACGGTGTGTTTATCTTCATCGAACTGGAGCAATTGTGGTGGGGCCGGAGCATGGAGGCAAGTCGTCGAAATCAATCAAAGAGGTATTATTAGTTTTATTTTAATTGCTTTGTAAGTTAAGTCCTGATTTTGTCTAATATTTGAAACTAAATCGATTCACTTGTTCTGTTAATTTTTTTTTAGGAGAGATCCGATTGTTAGAAATATGGTTATTAATATAAATTGGTGCTTTTCAAAGAATGTTAAATCTATTTTTGTTTATATCTATGCAACATTGATAAATTGACCCTTCTTATTTGATTTCCCCCTCATTTGTTTAATTGATGACTCTTATACAATGTTTTAAAATGTGTCCGTTGGCAAGTGTTCTCTATAACAAAATTGCTTTTGTTTAAAATTAGTTTCATTTAATGATAAATATAAAAAAATGAACAAAATGACTTAGTAGTTTTGTGGTAACTAATATGATCTCAATGACATTATGAGTTCAAGTCTTCATAAAGGAAAAAAAAATATTTCGTTAAGTGACATTTAGTGATAGATGCTAAGATATTCGAGAATCCTTACATGTCCATAAAAACATTTCAAAACGAAATTTCATAGACGTTCAAGCAAGCTGGTGAAACTATGTATTAATGAATTTTTGGATTTTTTTAATTTGCAAATTGCAAATTTTTTTTTATTCATTGCATGTATGCTTACAACTTACATATTCACGAAGAAATTAAAAAACAAACTTAAAAACCCTCTAAAATTGCCTCTTACCACTATACTAGATAGAACTTGATCATTTGCAAATTGCAATTAAGCTGTGTATATAAACATATATTGTGTTAATCGCAGATTACGGTGAAAAATGGCATAAGTAGAATTGTGGGAAGTCGTGGTTATTCTACAGCTGGATATGTGTACGGTGTTACATTCCTTGAATTTTTTGACATGGCTGGCGCCAGCTATGGTTCGTTTGGAGAGAGAAGCGATGATGATGTCGATTGCTTTACATTTGAGTCTGATGCTGGGTTTACTGGACTTCATGGCAGAGCAACTGGAATGCATATTTCTTCCCTCGGAGTTTATATCAGCGCCTCTGCTCCGGCGACAACCCCGAACCCTCCTCAAACTGATAATACTACTACTAGCGGCAGCAGCGGTGATGGCGTCAACAGCAGCAGTGGCAGTGACAGAGGCGACGACGGTGCCAGCAGCAGCAGCAGCGGCTGTGACGGCATCAGCACCAACACCAACAGTAATAATAATAATGAGAATAATGAGAAGAAGAATGGACACTTTACACATTCAATCATACATGAATTTTACCTTCATCATAATATATTTAAAATATTTAATTAAAGGGGAACATGAAATAAAAGTTTTAGAATACTATAATTTCTTTACACATTCAATCTTACATGAATTTTAATTACAACCAATGGACACTTTACACAATGTCAACCAGTTGCAACATTTCTAAATTCATTTTTCTCTCTTGCACTTGTTGGAGCTAGGTGCACGATCTTCGAAACGATCCAGCCTTCTTTGCTTGGTGTGCCGATCCCTGTGACCCCCAAGTCTACGGGAGTAACGAACGAGAAGCTGAACACTCCCAGTAATCATATTTGGGTGGCGACGAAGCGACTGCAGATTGACTGAGGCCAGAGTGACCATGGACTGGCTGGATGCTAGGTACAGTATGTGGTGCCAGTACCGTATCAACCCATGGTGCAGGCACTTGACGGCTTGAGAGGGAACAATGTTGTTACTCCTAAAAGCTTGTTGGGCATTTATAAGATTATCAGCCCCATATGGTTTCAGAAAAAAATGGATAGGATACCCATTCCAGATCAAAAGGTGCAGAACAGTGACAGAAACTGTATGAGGAAGTTTGATTGATCCCAGCCATGCTATCCTTGGTCTTTTCTCTTTTCTCATCTAACTTCTTCAACAAACTGTCGGCATGGCTTTTTTCATCAATTGTCTTTTCCCCCCTCTCAGCATATTTCTTCTGATCTGCTTATTTACTTTTCTCAGCATCAGCTCGTCTCTTCTCTCTATTTGCCTTTTGATTTTCTTCTTCAATCATTTTTGCTAATTGGTCCCTTGATTCTCCAAATTCATGTTTTATCTTTTCAACGGAAGCGCTCAACTCATTTTCCCTTCTCACTCAATCTTAACAAGCCGTCTCTCTGCCACAACTAAAATAAAATCACTACAAAGATTTTTTTTTTTAATTTGACAAAAGTGATCTTGAGGAGCACCCCTAAAAATTATTAATATAAAAAATAGAGTTCAGAAAGACATGCATCCAAAATAATCCCCCCTTGTAATTACCCCAAAGCCTTCTCAATTACTCAAAAACCTCCCAATTTCCAAAAAACTTCTTTTGAATTGTTGTAAGAGGCGAGTACCAGACAAATTAAGTTTTAATCAAATGATGATTTGGTTTTAAAATCAATAATCTCAACTGCATAAGATGACTACATTTTGGAAATTGCAATAGACCTAAGAGAACTACTTGAAGATCTTGATTTCGAGGATGGTCCATGAAATCAATGCCTCCTTGAAACAGTTAAAAATAGAAAAGCATAAAACAACTTATTCTACTGAACGGGACAAACATGTTATAGTTCTCGCAAGAAATATTTGCGGGATATAACATTCACAAATATCCATCTTTAAATAAGTAACCTAACATTTTTAGTTTTCGGAAGAAATATTAGCGAGACATAACAATCACAAATAACTCTCATATCAGTATCTCAACAGAACTTTCCAAAGTAATTAGTAAACCCTACAATTAGAAAGCAGGAAACATACCAGCCATGCTGCTTTCTCCTTTCCTAGACCATCCAAGCTAATTTCGAGTCAACTTTCATTCTTCATGAGTAGAATGGTACCCCTCAATTGTATCTAAATCAGAAGTGAAGAACAAATTAGGAGCTATAATAATATTTTTAAGGATAAAATCATAAGTTAATCTGCCAACTAGATATCAGAGAATTCAATTGGATTACTGAAATTATGAAACTACATTTCTTTGACACAAAGTTGATCTAAACAAATAACAAATATGGATTTCATCAACTAGAAATGCTTGGGAATTATTAATCAAACTATATATTCAGAGAGATGTCGATATAGAGAAATGTATACCATAAATTATATCCCAAAATGACCTCACTAATTACCAAGCTATGTGGAATTGAAAGAATAATGCAAAAAAGGGTTAGACTTTACTTCACAGTAAAAAAGGCAAAATACTTCTGAAAATGGTTCAAAACCATATTAGATAAGACATGAAAAGTACATGTTATAAATATCATAAAGATTTTTTGCAGGATAAAACAATAGCAAATAATTCCTCAAACAACCCTTCAACCAAAAAAAGCAACAATTGAGCACAGAATATCCTAAGCAACTGTTACAAAACGATCTAACTAATTGACAGCCGTGTTTGTTAACATTTTAAGGTAAATCTCAAAAAAAATATTTCGATTTATTTATGGGTTAAACCGAAACAATAAGAAAGTGTTAACTCTAATTTAACCTGGAAATATAATAAATTACTCACTCTAAGGGGTCGTACACACAGAAGCGAGGGACATGATAGTTCTCTCTAAACTGATTTCTTATTTGGGATAAACCGAACGAACATACGGAGCATTAACTACAATTAATTAACCAAACAATACAAGTATACAACACACAAAAATAATAAATCGGATTAATTAAAATAAAGAGATGGGAAGAGTGGTACCTCAGAGGCGATCGGGAGCACATCCCTCTACTCTACTGTAGTAATTTTCTTTTTTGTGAAACTCTACTGTATTATTTTTCGACTCCTCACTCTCTGTCTCTCTCTATCTCTCTCTAGCTGATGGTTGTGCGATTCTGTTGCTTCTCTCCGACTTGGTTTATCGGCTAAACGGCTAAAACCTGAACCCTAATCTAATTCAACCTCAACATTCTTTCCCAGATGAGGTACATATATATTAATAGAGTAATAGAGGCTGCATTCTACAACATCAAATGGGCTCCAACCATCCCATTGGGCCATTTCCCATTGGCTGTCAGTCGAGGTTTTCTGCGTGTTATCATTAATCTGAGTCGATGGATTAATTGAGAATTATTGTGCATGTCTTAATTATTTATTTATTTTTTGTCCCTCGTTCAATTTTGCTAGTTTGTTTCCTTAAAAAGAAAACTAGTAATCGTACCGTGCACAGTAATGAGAGAAAATAATATAGACGAAAAATCATTCGTATTTTAATACATATTAATAAATTACAGTTTTGTATTAAAAATATATATTATAAGAATATATATAATACATAAGTTATTATATCAAAATAGATGAGTAGCGTAGTGGTTAAGTGCTTGAGAGGTATTAGACTTTACTCAAGTTCAAATTCTAGTTCCTACATTATTTCTAGTGAATTTTTACTTTAATCACAAGTTTAACGGGATCTTTTATGGCGAATTCTTGAAAACAATTGTGTTGAAGTTCGAAATTTGCTTAAAAAGCACTGCACATAAAATTTGATCGGATGGCTCTTATACGATCCGTCGAAAAATCATTAAATCAGAACCCTTGAGTGTTTTGTCATTCAAATTTCTTAATAAGAATTAGAGATAATATTTACAATGGATCAAACAGCGCTGTACCAGTACAACCAAGCTGATATATATACACTCCTTCCTTCACTATTTTCATTTAACTTGTACACAATGATGATGAAGGCGACAACTACACTAGATTTGAATTCTGTCATGGAGCCGCCAGCGGTCAATCAGTTACGATGCTGGTCTATGTTTTCTTGACTTTCGTTGATTTCTTTTTTTTCTAGGAAAAAAATTGCATCTGGCTCCCTAATGTCACATTTACTGTGAATCGAGATTTACTACCGCACATTACGGGCAACACAGTAATTGTGAACCATCTGATTTGTTTTAAAATGTGTGCTTATGAAATTTATAAAATTTAACTCCCTAATTATATGTGGGTTGGTCATACCACGTAACACGAAAAATTCGAACCGTCCACTGCGTGCTGCGCGACAAACGATCTAGACCCCATTTGTCGTTGTCAAACTTATACTTGCAAAATTATAAACTTATTATATATATATATATATATATATATATATATATATATATATATATATATCTTGTACTATTCCAATCAAATTTTATACTGATACACCTAGGCGCCTAGGTGTATGTACAGTTTTCATTCGATTGACAACTACAAGGACTTAATTGCAAATTTCACATAAATTTAATTTCTAATTGCAATTGCTCAATAGACCAATACAACTAATTTAGCTAATGTTACACAATTCAATCACACAATTCAATAATCAATTCAACAAACAATTCTATCAATTCTCTAATTAAGCAATTCAAGCATTCAATTCACAATCACACCAGCAATTACCACAAATGAATTGAAATAGAGAGTAAGGGAATAGAGTGGCTCAATCAAGTGTTGACGGAGTTCGGCTTGCACAACGGCCACGCCTACGTCTCCTAATCTCCGACGCCTCCGCTTCTTACGGTAACAAGCCTGGTCTGCTCCACTAAACAAAAACTTGCTTGTTTAATGTACAATTTTGGAATTTGGGTTCTCTTACACATATCGGTGGAGCCGCCAACCCTAACACGTCGTCGAACTCTATCTCGTTTACACACGCCGGTGGAGAATCGAGCCGACTATCTTGAGCTCACTTACACACACCGATAGAGCTCAAGACTACACACAGTCACAATCAAATAGACAATTGGGTAATTAGAAGATTAAGAAAGACAATCACTCAAACAAACAAACTCTTTATAATCTCTAAATTAGATTTAACTAATTAAACTTGAGGTGTGAAGTTTAAACTTGTTGGAGAAGAAAGATTATATGGGATTCAATCTTGACCAAAAGCATTTTTGCGAAATCTAGCGTTATAACGCTATCTTGGATGATAACAAATAATTTGACTGTTGAATTTTGATCGTTCTTTTGTTATTAGGGGCATTTATACAAGATTTTCCATGGATCTAATTTGCTGACAAGTTGCAATAGAACAATCTTGCAATCTGGACAAGGTACAATCATCGAGGAGATGGCATCACTAGCCATGGCACTGCTAGACAAAATTGATTGTGTCGAGCACACTGCTTTATTGCGATGCATGGCGATGGATTTAGGGTTTCAGTGGTGAGCCAAGGCAGACGAGGGAGGTTTGAGTTCGGAGGAGAAGGACAAACGGGGACGAGATCAGGGTTAGGGTTCGACTAGCCCTGATTCTGGCGATGAAGGGAGGGTTACGGTTCTAGCTAAGGTTCTGCTTCTAGGATTCTTGCAAGAGAGAAGGTTGACTCGACTCGAGTGAACTCGTAAATGATCGAGTGAGTCGTAGTAACGTGTTAGGTTAGGGTGCTAAGGATATTTTTGTTCTTAAATTATTATTTTTATTAATTTTATGAGAAAGCATTAAAATATTAAATGTGGCAAATAAGAGATCAAAACTCAATTTGGCATGATAAATAAAAAAGAGAGTTGCAATTGACATTTCAGAATTTCTTCAATTTTGAACGACACAAAAAATTCTCTATTTTTAAATAAAACATAAGTAAAAATTTGGAATGCAGCTGGATTGGACATCGTTGCAGGGTCGAAGGCCATTTTTCTTAGAAACATAAATAGAGTGTTTGGAAAAACTATAAACTTGCTCAAACATTGAGTTCGTTTTCAATAAAATATTTCGGCTTACGAAATAATTAGCAGACAAGAAAATAACGTTGTAAAAATTCGATATTATAACAAATCAATGTGCATGTTCCAACGCGATAGCAAACTGCATGGGCCGCCTGGTTCTCATTTCTCAAACACCACCCGACAATCTCACAAAAATACGCCAAACCAAATCTCTCAGTCCGGACTCCGGTGAAATCTCATGTATTTCAAAGCGATAACATAATTATATTATGGATAATGTTTCATAGATACCACATTTGATATCAACTATTGATACCGATTTTATTATGCACTTTTATTTGAGTTATCATACACATTATTTGAGTTATTATGCATGTTATATCATAATAATTATTTCAGTATAAAAATTAACATGTATAACTATTTCATTATAACAAATAACATGCATGATAACTCAAATAATGTGCACGATAGCTCAATTAAAGATGCATAATAAAATCGACAACATGTATAATTATTTCATTACAAAAAATAACATGCATAATAACTCAAATAATATACAATATAATTCAACTAAAGATGCGTAATAAAATCGATATTAAAATATGATAACTCGCTCTCTTATATTATATATATTATATCAAATCCGACTGTTTATATTGGATAATGTTGCGACCGTGCATCACATCAGCAAACGGACAGTCAGATCTGAAACCTGTATCCTTTAGAATAACAGCAGAAACTAACCCCTCCGGTGGAGACTTGCGAAACCCTAACCTGCCTCCTCCTAACAGAGCTCACTATTCTGCTCCTCTTCTCCGCTCTCAACTAGGGTTTCGATCCTGCTTCCAGTTTCAACTCAAATGCGGCATTTTCCTAGTTTCCTCGTAGCTAAGTTTATCTCCTTCCTTCTCACTAAAAATTTAGGGTAGCACGCTGTTTTGAGCTGGTCCATCCCTTGAGCTTCGCTAGAAGACAGGTTTCCCTGCGTAAAACTAGGTTTTCCTCATTGCATCCGGCATTTTGTCGCCATGAGTGTGAGTAGCGGGCACGATCTTTCTCAAGGTGAAGAGACAAAGGACGAGATCTCTCAGTTACCTGAAGAGAAGCTTGCTGACAGTCCTGCCGCACCGCGTGCTCGAGCTGAGGACTTCCTGGACATGGTACCGATCCAAAGCATCGTTACAGAAGAAGACAAGTTCAGTGATAGAGAGATTGCAAGGGAAACAAAACTGGAGAACGGTAGTGATGGCATGGAGGAAGACAGAGAGGGAGAAAGCAGTGAAGAGGTTAAAGAAGACATAGAGGTGAAAATGGAGGGGGCAACCATGCCCTTAGAGGATCCAAACTCGGTTGCCGTTTCTTCCGATTTGTTTCTGGACGGTGAGGATTCAGGTGATGAGGACGAGCAGGCTGCTTTTATGCAAGAACTGGAGAGGTTCCATATAGAGCACAACTTGGAGTATAAGCCTCCCAAATTTTATGGCAAGGGGTTGAATTGCCTCAAGTAAGTGGTCATTTGAAGTTAACAATTTTGATTATGGGGATATTAATGCTTCTGGAAGGTCCATTCCAAGCTTAACACCAAAGAATTAAGTAAATGTTCTTCTAACAGAGAAAATTAAAGTAACATAGATCTTTTGGTACTTACTGGTACTGTTTAGCATTTACTTGATAGCATTCCTGTACTGGCTGTTTCCCACATGTTTTTCTTTTTCGCAGTAATTTTTTCACCTACTGAAATCACTGTCTTATGCGCCCTAAAAATGTGTGAAATAACCTGAGACTTATAACCTTCCTTTGTCAATTTATAAGAGAAAAATAAAATGTGATGGAGCAGTTACATTGATGTTTTGGGTAATGAATAGGTCGTTCAATGCACTGTATTTAAAATTTTTATTTTTCCAAGGGGTATATGACGTGGTTGTGTTTTTTATGTTTTGTTGGGCATTCAAGGCTTTGTTGTTTTCGTTGATGGGCATTCAAGGATTTATCCAATCATAGTTCTAGCAGTTTTATGCTAGTCTGGTGCTATCTTTCTTTTCGTTTCTTAAATATTAAGAGTTTTGATGAAACAGGTTATGGAGGCAAGTTATTAAATTGGGAGGTTACGAGACGGTACATATTTCACTACACTAATGTTAAATTCTTTTATTGTGTCCCTTCAACGATTACACCTGTTGAAGTTGTAACAGGAATGCTCTGACAGGCTGATACTTGGTAGAGTTCTGTTAAATGATCCACCAGAAGGATAGGAATTTAATCATTTTTATATAGAGATGATTTTGGGAAACACATCATTTCTGAATATTACTTGTTTGCATCAGTAGCATGATTCTTTATTCCTTTTGGTGTGCTAATAAGATTGTAACCGAGGTCAATATTTGATTACTTATTTGTTTCATCTGGCCAGTTGAGTTAATCTCTATGTCCTAACTATAGACTAAGCTCTGACAAATAACTGAAAATAAAATTGTTAAAACCTATTTAGTCTGTATTATGATTCATCTGACAGCCTTAACAGTTTCCTCGAATATAATGTCATATATTTTTCCATGATGTTGTCAAATGCTCAAAAGTCAAACAAATACATTTTTCTTCCTCGATTGAGAATCAAAACAGATAAATGATTAATTTACTACAAAATATTGATCGAGTAAAAGATTTTACTATAGTTCTAATACAAATTCTGTTGCAGGTGACATCATGTAAACTATGGCGCCAGGTTGGTGAGTCCTTCAGACCTCCAAAGTAAGCACTGGTTTTCTCTTTGGGAATGGATGTCTGTCTTGCATCCATAACAATAATTTTTACATTTGACCTTATAAAAACCTAAAACTTGTTAATTTCTTTGGAATGACATATTATGATCACCACAAAGTGCCCTTTCGAAGTATTTTAGAAATCTACGAATTTTCAAGGAGAGCGTGCATGCAATATATTTAATGTTCTTGGGCACTGTTGAGGAATGTTTCATGCTACAGGGGTTGATTAGGATACATCTTTTAGTTTTTATTTATTTCGGACTGTGGCATTATGAGCATGTTTATCCAATTGCAATAGTTACTTCTTTATCTACATGTTTGTCATTCATTATGGTAATTTGTGTTTAGCAGGATTTTAGTATGAGTTGGTTTAAGATGCTACTTAAACCAGGGCCGGAGGCAGGATTTTTATATATGAGGGTCAAAATAAACATTAATGGGAGTACTTAAACATAAAGATCTCTACTATTTTATTTTTTGTCATCAAAACAATATGGGGCTGAACCATAAAAAAAATTATATACTAAAATGGGGGTTAAACTTAGTGTAAATGCAGCATTTTATCCCAAATATTATGAAATATAATACAAATCTAATGGAAGTTCCACAAATAAGTTGCTCTTACCCTCATTTGGTAAATACGCATCACCCCCGACTTACACTAGCATAACATTTCTAACTGTTTAAGGCCTTTGTTTGCTGTTTTTATTTAGTCGTACTTTCAAAGAGCAACCAACCTATCAGACATGTCTTTATTTTTTTATAAACAAATGAAAAGGAAAAAAAAATGATTATGATACAATCATTGCATGTACATTTATCGAGTACCTTATGTTACAAGATGTCATCTTCCTTTTGGGGGTGCATTTTGTCCCTGGAATGTTGGTAAGGAGGAAGGAGCCAGCTTGTGGTGTCGCCTTTCAATATCTCTTTTGATGCTTAACGTGGATTCTCAATAGCCAGCTTCAAACATTATTTTTGGAATCTTAAAAACCCCGTTTAAAAGTCTTTATAACTGGCTCACACCTATCATTTATGTCCTTTATCTGAATATTTATGATTTGAATATTATTCTATGGCAGGACATGTACCACGGTATCTTGGTCATTTCGCATTTTCTATGAGAAGGTGATGTGTAATTTTGAAGACTTCTCAGTTAGTCATGTTAAATTGTAGGTTGCCGCCGTTTTGGGCATGCCATGCAATTATATCTTTCTTTGCACGGTTTGATCATTTTGTTGCTGATGTTGTCCTGTTCCATCCTGATTAAATGTCTTTAAAACACATATTAGAATAAAATTTGGGAAAATGCTGAATCCAAAAGTCCACCAAATTGTCCAATCTAGAAGTCCATGAAAAACTACTGATGGGGTACGTACATATGGCAATATTTCAACCAAAGGAACTTGGGTAAGTTAAGACCCTTGTGTTGTTATACGTAAAATCGGCGGTAATGCTGTTTTTCAATTTCACCTTGTTCATTAAGCTTACTGTTCTTTCTTGTCTCTTTGTACATATTCAGGCTCTGCTTGAGTATGAAAAACACAAAATCCGTATTGGTGAGCTCCAGATACCAGAGGCTTCTATCCCAGAACCAGCTCCAGAAAATCGCCTGGTAATGCAATATGGTCTTGTTACTCCTTTTATGCAGCATTAACACTTGTTGCTAGCTTGTTATGATATTAAGAATTTTCACCAAGTGACTTCCTCTGGGTCTTGAATTTTCAGATAGCATTGTTTCATATGACAAAACCATTTTAAATATTATCTCCAATGTTATCTCAGCTTTTTGTTTTTTGAAGAAAAAAGAAGCTTTTCTTTAAACTGAAAATTGAGCAGAGAAGTGAATAGCACTGGAAGCATCACTGTTTATCTGTTATGTGCAAGAGGACTGGTATTATCTTCACCTTCCAATATGTGCTGATGTTCTTTGCAAATGTGAGAAATTGTGGGGTGTTACTTACAGTAAAATATCTGGTATAATTTAGGAATACCCAATCATAAGGTTACAAGACACCTATTTGAACTTAAGCTTTTTTGGAGCTGCTGAATTGTTGAGTTAACAGATGATTTTTTTTCTTTCATTTTCTTTTTAACCTTTCACTAGGTTTTTTGCCAGATGCCTGGATCAAATAGGATCAGAAGAGACGCTGCTCAGCGCGCAATGGATGGTTGGCATTCTCATCGTCTTCTTGGTAATGGCGAGGTTGGTGGTCTCCTAATGAAAATTGATCTTTATTTTATTTTTTCTCCAGTGGTTTTACTGGTTAATGTTTGCTGTTGTATCTGGTATTGCACTGATTTTAACTAGTTAGTTGTGTTTTGTTGGCTTGTATAGTTGTATTATGATTGATTGTAATTGTACAACAACAACAACAAAGCCTTTATTCCCAAATAATGATTAATTGTACAATTGATGGAAAATTGGGTCAATTTGGAACTGGTTCCTACAACTGGACTTATCGAGGTTCGTTTACAATAATTGACGAAAATTTGGTCAAGGCTTCATTTTGCATTTAATGGGTCAAATGAGACCTAACTTCATGTTGAGAAATGCTGGGTTTTTTCAGGATAAAAATCAACTTTCTGTTGGAAAGAAGGACAAGCAAGTGAAAATCATGGGTAAGTTCAATATATATATTCTAATAACCGTTCATTCCTTTATTTCATTTATCCACTTTTTTCTTATGAGTCGGTACTTTTGTGTTATTGTTTGAAATCTATGTAGGCTTGGGGAGTAACAGTAAAAGTGACAAAAGGAGAAAGGCATCTAGCTTAGAGAGGCATTTCACGATTGCTGCCCGTACCAAAATTGTAAAGTCAGAGTTAAGATCTTTCTTCTCCCTATATTAATTTTCTATTTATGTTCTTTGCATACTAGATTCAATACCTTGTTATATTTGAAAGGGAGAAAAAAACCCATTGAAAAATGGATCTAGTTCTGGTACTAGTATTTGAATTGGGCAATGGATCTTGTTCTGGTTCTTATTGGTTGATGGTGACTAATACATGCCAGTAAAATAACTGTAGCAAGCCTGGCCCTGTGATGTAGAAACTGGGACCTGTTTTGTTGCTTTACTTGACCTAAATACATTTTTTTCCAAAAAAATGATGGTATTTATAATTAAATGTAGGTCGGGTTCAATGGTTATTGATGCGGGTGCTCCTGCTGACTGGGTTAAGGTCAATGTGCGACAAACTGTGAGTCCAGATAATTACCACCACCAAAACACAACTCTGATATTCTTTAAATCAATTTGTATTATTACTGATTCCAAAAACGACCTTTTACAGAAGGATTGCTATGAAGTTTATGCTTTAGTTCCAGGTCTTCTTCGTGAAGAGGTAAGGCCTTTCAAGTCATAACTCCAGTTTTTTATTTGCATGTCCTTGCTTTTTGACTTGGAACTCAGCAGCATTAGCAAAGAAATACAACAGAACTCGAATACTTTCAGATCTTTGCTACATGATGCCTTGATGTGGGATATCAGATTTTAATTTTTTACTTTGGGCTATTTGTAAATCAGGTACATGTGCAGTCTGATCCGGCCGGCCGTTTGGTTATATCAGGTGAACCGGAACAACCAGATAACCCATGGGGTGTTACTCCCTTTAAGAAGGCAAGTCTGTTCATATTATAGAACTTTTACAGGAGTGCCTTGGTTTAACTTCAAACAAAGAAGCATCATATCATATTGGATGCTGTGACCTGAATAATAAGGTGTAATGTGTTCAATTGAAACAAAATTCTCTGGCATAGGTAGTTTAGATCTTCTTTGGGACATGGGGTTTAATTTATCTGATAAAA
This sequence comes from Eleocharis quinqueflora, assembly GCA_964058865.1. NCBI lineage: Eukaryota > Viridiplantae > Streptophyta > Magnoliopsida > Poales > Cyperaceae > Eleocharis > Eleocharis quinqueflora. Next base: position 32,505 of record CAXKVX010000566.1, read on the forward strand.
AACTCTTGTTCAACTTACAGATATCCTTTATATTCAACAGCACATAACATGTTCTGGTAGCAGATTTGTAGGTTTACAACTTCCCTGTTATTATTGTGTAAGCCCTTAATCTTTGTTGGTTAACCTAACTTAAACCCAGTTTAAATCTCATCTAAATTTATCTTAAGTGATGCAATCAAACCTGAATGAAGTTTGATTCTTTATTTTAATGCACGTTGCAGTGCAATTCACCTTCTATGTACTAATTGAACGCCAAAATGAACAACAAAGAAACTACAACACATGAACGGATGAATAAGCAAGTAAAATATTTTCAAAGTGCTTCTATTTTGCTCAACTGGCTAATATGGAAGCTTATACCTGTTTGACAACCCGAGTCTGTAATAATGACTTATGCTTAATGTTAGTCTTATTCTGATGCTTTGTAAAATAGAACCATAATTTGGTGTATTTCAGGTGATAAGCTTGCCATCCAGGATTGATCCGCATCAGACTTCAGCTGTGGTTACTCTTCATGGTCAGCTTTTTGTGCGGGTCCCATTTGAGAATTCTGAGATGTAACTTGGTTCTTTGTTTGTCCCATCTTCAGAGATAAGGTTTATATCCTCTCCTTTCCTCTCATATTATGGCCCCTTAACAAATCCATCCAATGTCAACATCAGTTAAAGGAGTGGTCTGCAACACCCTATGTGTCCAAATATTGTATTTCTTGGGTGAATTGATAAATATGCTGTAATATCGGATGAAAAAGGAACATGTACTGTTTAAAATGCATTGGCTGTGATGCATTTAAGAATACCAAAAGGTTGCAAATTGGTTGCTACTATAAAAGCCATCTTCATGAAAAAAAAAATGAATAATATTGGGAGATCTCTCACTATCTAATGTAGCTGCCAAAATTTTTCAGAAATGTATTAGGAGACTGATCAGAAGTAGGGTGGATGACCCAATAATTTATGTAGATGTGGCAGTGTAACATTTACAGTGTAGCTTCTTGATTAATGTGCTAATGTTATGTTATATATAGTAGTTCTGTCTAATACACCATAGTGTAGTTGGTGTGTATTAGTGGTTGTTTAGTAGGATCTGAAATGGTGACTGATTAGTTCTGTAAAGTTATTTACCTGTGTAGTTTGTGTTATTCAGGATGAAGATATTAGCATGTACTGAGTGTTGATGTAATGTGAATAATTTAGGTTTTCCCCCCTTCTTTTTGCAATTTCTGTTTATTTGTACCATTGAAGGATATTGCAGTGTATAGATTGAACCTGAAGCAATCTGTTTATTTAATTGGTAAGCTTGGTAATCTTACTGTACCAAAGCTTGTCCTCTATTTTGATATGATGACATAGTAATGTCTGCCTCTGGGGTCTAGTCAGATTTAGAGCTTTTAAATGCTCAGTTCAGTTTTATTTCTCTTTCAGAAGTTGTGGTGCAGCAAAAAAATAGTTACAGAAATTGATTTGAAATAAACAAGGATGCCTAGTATTGGACGATTGGTAGCACGGGAACATTACAGAAATTGGGCATTGGTTTTCTGACACGGACCAGAAGTTCATAACCACTGTGTCTGTTTCATAGCATCAAATGGGTAGACCTTGTACTTATTTGTTTAAATATAAGAATAAAGTTTTATGTTATACATGAGTTTGTATGCGCACCTGATACATGCAAATTTGAAACAAAAAAAAAGTCAAGTAAAAAAACACAAAAAAAATGAAAGCAAAAGGAAATATTTCAGGCATGTGTAGGATGAAAAGCATTATATAATAACAGAAGAGTTTCGTCCTCTATTAAATCAAACCTAATACATCACTCCAGCTAGCAAACAGCAATAAAATCACTGGTTTACAAAGGCCATGAACCTCATCATCTTAATAATTAGATGAGAGCTGGTTCAGAATCTGCAATGCGCTCGGCAGTTGGTATCGCAATCATAGAAGCAGGGTCCATGGCATTGCATTGGACAGAGCAACCGCATCCCTTGGCACGGTCCTTTTGCAGTGCACATTGCGTACTCGCCGACTTGATAATTACTTGAGCTGTAGTCTGGTCTGTGCTTGCGCACACTTCCTGATCCTCTTCCATTTTGTCGACTCCGTGTTCCTCCTCCACCTCCATTTTCTTTTCCCCAACCTCTGCCACCACCAATATTACCTCTACCGCTGCCGCCGCCGCCGCCACCACTGCCACCACCACTTCCAACACATTGCCACCAACATATGCTGTTATAATTTCCTCCTCCACCCCAATTATTTCCATTTCCACCCCCACCCCCGTTTCTGTTGCCTCCCCCACCACCTCCATTTCCACCTCCACCGCCACCTCCTCCACCGCCTCCTCCCTTACTGCCCCATCCCCATCCCCACCCGTAACTCCAAGATTTCCCACTACCACCACCACCACCACCAGGTCCATTGCCCCCACCTCCACCTCCACCTCCACCTCCACCTCCACCATTGCTCCCACCTCCACCACCACCACCACCACCACCACCACCGGTGTTTTGCTCTCGGGTAGCATCATCCCGGTATGTCATATTAATTTTAGAAGGCACTGTATTCTGTAACTCAGCTAGAGTTGGAGCGCGAGATTGAGGCGCAAGTACGGAATCACAAAACGATGGAAAGACGATTGACATACAAAGTAACAGAACAAGAAGCAATGAGACATCCATGGCAGTACATAGACCCCTTTGAGCTTCTATGTCAATTAACTTTTGTCTTATCTTGTAACCAAGGAAGGGATGACACTTAGGCCTATATATATATATATATATATATATATATAAAGTGCCACGTGCTTATTTGTAATAATGTTGCCAGGTAAGCAAAGGTGGCGAAAAGATTTGTAGTTGACAGTGACAGGGAGGATAGCTTGCGTTGCACTTCTTTGTCCCCTAAATGCATGTATGCAATCTAAAACCATCAAAATATACAACTTGTTTAAGAAAACACCCCACAATTAACCAAAGAGGCTTTGTCCAGTTGTGTTTGTGTGACCACCTCCTGCCTAAATTATAAACACCATACGTCGTACAATTAATATATATCCTTCACACACACACACACACACACACACACACACACATATATATATATATTGCATGCCTTCTACAGACTACTACAGTTCTACTTTATAATTTAGACGGTGAAGTGTTGTTGGTCATGGTGTGATCTTGATGAGATCAGCCCCATTTTTTATTTTTTATTTTTATTAACATTTTTGCACAAAAACAAAAGATTTCTTTTTTATTAACATTTTGCGCATTTCATTACATTTTTTTTTTATTGAATTGAAAACTCGGTGATGATACCTGACACTCTGACAGCCGCCGTCAAGATTTCCAAAAAATAAATAAAAACTCGGTGATGTATATAATCATACTGTGAATTAATTAATTATATATATTGCCTCGATATTACGTAACTAATTCTCATGAAATAAACACTGTTTTTTTTTGTCGTACCAGCATACATTAGTACAAGTACTAGAGATTTGATCAAAGAGAAACAGGAAAACTTGCCTGCCTTTCCATTTTGCCACATGATCTGCCATAGCTAGAAATAATTCATTGATGCAAAATAAAGTTGAATGCACATTAGTGCCACGAAACTGTAGCCTAGTTCCTATTAGTAAAACCTTGAAACGAAATTTTTTTATAACCATAATATTGGAAAGATAACCCTAAACTGATGTAGCCTCACATCACAGAACATGGAGGATAATAATTAGTTGGGTTGGCATAACATTTCCATTATTAAATAATTGTATATTTGTTTTAATTAAACAAGCTGAGTGAGTAAGTAGTGACCCTCTCTAGAATGTAGTCACCGCTTCGTGTAGAATCTTCGTGTTAATTTTCTCACTGTTTATTGTCTAACAGAATAACACGGTTCTAAAATCTAAGCATTTATATTAATTTTACCAGTGCAATCATATCAATCAGGAACGGAT
>CAXKVX010000567.1:0-79178 GCA_964058865.1 Eleocharis quinqueflora
ATACAAAAAATAACACTAATTTCTACAAAATTTGTAAATTTCTAAATAAATGAAATTTCACAATAATATAAATTAATTAACTAAGTTAACAATAATATAAGCTTTAATATGACAAATTTATCTAAACTAACTAATTTAACAATTATCTAACAAATTTCTACAAAAAACAACAAAGATTTCTACAAAATTTGTGAATTTTTATATTTTTCGAAAATTAATAAAAAAAATTACCTGTTACACAGAAGAGAAATCTCGGTAACTCCGGAAAATAGTAGATCTAATCAAACTTCAAACTCTTTCAAATTCTTTCTCAATGTTTTTCTCAAAATCTATCTCAAATTTTTCTCAAAATCTCTCAAAATCAGCAACAATCGGCCAGAGGGAGAAGAAGGGGGCTGCGCTGCTTAAAATCACACAACTCCGGAATCACAGAAGGCAGCATAACTCCGGTATCAGGGATTCCGGAGTTATGTTGGTATCCGTGACTCCGGAGTTAAGGAGTATGCGCAGATTCTGGAGTTACAAAGGATTTCCTGATGCCGGATTTATGCGGCTTTCTGTGATGCCGGAATGGCTAGTCTGGTAATTTAAAGTATAATTTTGCCATTTTGATATTTTATTAATTTATTTTGGTTAATTAAAAAAATTTCGGAAAAACACATGTAATCAAATGGTAGTTAGAATTTGAATGTTCTTGATACAAATGATGTTTCCAAAATGTAAGAAAATGTATCGCACATGAATGTTTCTTAATGCTACTAGGTCAATCTTTGTCAAATTGTCAAATCGGCGAGTAGAGTAATATTTTTTTATAGAGTGAGTCTTTTATGGAAAAAAAAAGTTAAACTCAAATTAATTATATTCGTTGATCATCATTAATAATTGTACAATGAAGTTAATTTTGCATTAATAGTAGTAAAATCAAATTAATTCTGATTCACAGCAGAATTTGCCTTTTTTTATATTAATAGCGCCATCCTTTTATAAATAATAAATATAGGAATATGGTTTGTTAAGTCAATAAAAAATAAGGAAAATAATAAAAGCCACTTTAAGAGACACCGTCACACCAAGAACATCCCAGACATGAAACGTCTATAATTTATTGTTTATATGTTTTATTTGAATGATATTTGTACACAATCATATGTATTATAAAAATTTAACTACAAAAAATATGTCCTTACGATAGCAATTCGTAAGAGTGTACATGCCTTTATTGAAATTATTTGTAAATGTATCGTTTATGTCTTCAGCTGTATTGACTAATCATGCACGTTTTGGTTATAATTAGTGGCGGAGCCACGTTGATGCAGGATTGCAACTGGATCTTTTTAGAAAAAAATTTCAAAAATGATCATGTATTTGAATTTTTTTTGCATAAATAACCATGTAAAATATTTTTTTTCTAAAAATAACTATCATTTCGAACCCCTCAAAAAACCGTAAATCTTAAACTCCTGACGAGAATCTTGAATCCGCCCCAGATTATAATACTGCCTATTTCTGATTTAATTATGTCGCAAACTCGCAATAACCTTGTTTTGTCGCCTTACCCCATGGATATTTTTTTATTTTTTTATAGAAGCTTTGACCTTTCAAATAGATTAAAGAAACAGGAAATTCGAATGTACCCTTGTCTCTGAACTCCAAGCTATGTTGATTCAACATTCACAGTGAAATTCCTTCTCATTTTTTCCCCTGTTTCTAAATTGCTTGAACAATTTGTTAATTTTGTAGTGTTATGAAGTTGCCGGATCAAATTTTGTATTATGAGACTCAACAAGTGATTTAATATTCATTAAATAGGCACCAGGACTTGGAGAGGTCAATGTTAAGACATAATTAATGTGATATTTTTTATTAATTGTAATCTTTTCTTTGTATTTTCAACGGCGGCTAAGACCGCAATTTAAAAAACAAAAGGAAGAAAGTGATAACAGCATCCAACTTCAATCTTTGATCAATATCAATATAAAAAAAAACCCTTCAATTTTTTATCAAATCTCCAAATTGGAGTTTTGACCGTGGGCAATTTCATGTTTCCAAACGTCAACATTTAGTTTCAACTCAATTTTATCGCAATACTCATTTAATGAACTCTTAATACGTAATTATTGAGATACTCAACACTTAATACTAACAAGACCTGATATTTGAGCTTCACTCAAACTAATTAGAACCCATATATATATGCATAAAATTTTATAAATAATTTTTATATTATTTTATATACATAATATTTTTTATTTATTTTATGAAAAATATATGAGTTATATACATGCGACATGAAAATAATTACATGAATTATATGAGCTATATACACTGGAGTTATATGAACTATATACGCATGATACGAAAAAATATACATAATATGATTTATATTATATGATGTGAAAATACATAATATTATTTATATACATATTTTACAATATTAAATTTGTATATATGTATATATAATATAAGAGTAAGGCTACGGTGCTTGGCCAAGCACCGAGCCTCCTGTGCTTGGGCGTCGAATCTCACAAAGGGACCGCTAAAATTTCGATTTATCATTCTCAATAATTTCTTTATATCAAAATCTCCTTGGATACAAATTTTTTCTATTTTTGGAGTTTTTTAAGTATTTGTTTTGGATTTTTTAAAATGGCATAAAAATAGTAATAAAATAACCAATGTTTATGCATAAAAGTATGGCACTTTCAAAAATCCGAAACACGTATTTAAAGAACTCCAAAAAAAAAATTATATCCTAGGAGATTTTGATATAAAGAAATTATTGAGAATGATAAATCGAAATTTTAGCGATTCCTTTGTGAGATTTGACGCCCAAGCACGGGAGGCTCGGTGCTTGGCCAAGCACCGTAGCGTTACTCATAATATAAAATATTATATACGTATATAGTATGAAAATATATACATCTTGAATCCATACATTTAATGATTGACTTTTGATATTCCTACAATTAATAAAAAAGATCATAATTTATAATGCATTAAATATAATAATAAAGATACACAATTAATATGAATTGAACAATATGACAGATAATATATAATAATTGTGTTGTCAATTGCAAAAACAACATAAAATCGCTCTCCGAACTGCAAAAACAACACAAAATACACAAAATAACTTGCCACACTTAATCTCTACAAGAAAATCAACGATCAAGATTAATAATATAATCTAATCAATGATTGAAATTAATTTCAGTCATGTCCAACTTTTTTAAAAGAGGACACAGACGAAGATTAATACTAAGAAGCCTCCGAACTGTAAATGTATAGCTTTCAAGTCAATATTTAACTATCCAAACTGATTAATGATTAATGATTAATGATTAATGATATTTTTTTAAAGTCTTGATAGTTTACTTTCCGAACAAACTTTTAATGATGTAAGACTTCAAGTCTTAATACGAATTTTTGCAACTGACTAGGTAACTAATTCTAAGAGCATCTTTATTTCTGAAATTTTTGAAGCTTCTAAATAATAGTCACATCAATTTTAGAAATTTAATCTTTCTTTAATTTCTAACTCTTCATCTCTGAAACTATAAAGTTAGAGTTTTCCAATTGTCACATCAGCAAATACTACTAGTTTTGTGGAAGATCGATCAATTTTAACCAATGATTAAGCCACGTCAGAGTTTTTAAGCTCTAGAGCAAAATTGTTAAATAAGAAATAATTCTGAAGCAAAATAGCTTAATAAGAAACTCATATATATCACTGAAACTCTTTTGGAAACAACTAAATCAGATTAGATACTCCAAAAATTTAAGAGATAGAATGTAGACCGAACAATGTCCACCCTATTTCTTTGCAATCAAACTATACATTTATTTAGTACTCATTCAAGTAACTCACTTTTATTCAAGTATTAACATGCACTCAAACAATACACAAGTCATAATCCTAATGTCACTTTATCAATTTGTATAACTTTTTTACAAATCAAACTATACATTTAGTACTCAGTAAACAAATCATATTCTTAAAAGTTAAGTCTTAATATCAAACACTTAAAGTGCACTATTTGAAGTAGTGGTGTAAGTCTTAATATTCGTAATAGAAAGTCTTTATACTTGTAATATGAATGTCCAAATTATTTTAAATGATGGTTTTTATATCTCTAAAATTATTTAAAAAAAAGTAGTGGACATGCATCATTCTTATTTTAGAATTGAAATCTTTAGTTTTATAATGTAAATCTTATAATTCATGTCAAAATAAGTAGTCTTAATACAAGTCGGTGTCTCTTTTTCATTTGAAATCCACTTCTATAATGTCAGCATGACACAGGCGAAGGGGAATCAGATCTTGTGCCTCGCAGAAAATCGTGACTGTTCAATTATGTCAAGATTTGTGCAAATAAACTTTATAAATGTAAACCCCTTGAATCAAATCGATAACGTCCGTACCGCGCGGCACGTGAATTATTAGCCGTTGGATGGTGCTGCGCGGCACATAATAAGCTTCCCAGACGAAGGAGATCTGGATAATTATAAAAAATGAGAAACGACAATCGGTAGAAGACTAACTGAGTTGATGGATTTTTTTTCTTAGAGATTAAAATTTGAAAATGATAAAATTTCTAAAAGAACACAATTAAAATATGTATCCTAAAAATACTAGACTACATTCCTAAGTCAGCATGTACTTCTATCGTTTCATAAAACCTATGACGAATGATTGAGGCGATATATATATATATATATATTATATTTATTCCTTAATTCAAGCGATGATAAAGCCTTCTCTTTCAACAATATAAATTAGGTACATGACACTCGAATAATATGTTATTTTTGCGATTTCTCTCACAACATTCCAAAGGCTTTCCCTTGAGAATACTCATCTCCTGCACCTGCACGGGACTATATTTCATATTGTTAATTTGTTGGGGTTTTTTTTGGAATTGGAATAGTTGCATAAATTTTCGGAAAACTTGTGGGATTTGTACAATAAAATTTCGAGCGGGATTGCGGGAAGAATAATTTTAACGTATATTTAATTTATATGATACATATTTTTATATATTTGAGGAATATTAATCACATTTAGAAAATAAGATATAAATGTCTTTCTAATTATTTAAATAGCTGATGTATCAAATTTAAGTCAATTTGAAAGTTTACTGGTTCTTCACTCTTCAATAAAATATTGATTTTACATTATAAATTCATTAAATATTTACCGTTAAAAATAAAATTTAAAATTATTAAATGAAAATTTAAAATTTAAAAAATGAACTTAAAATATTATACACATCAAATCCAAATATTCAAAAGCAAGTCTATAATATTTTATACAAGTTTAATTCTTTAATTTAAATAATAATTTAAAAAAAATATAATGTAAAAGTTTCGAGTTACAATAAAAGTAAGAATTAAATTTACAAAGTTAAGTATACACCTACTTGAGATGATAAATATTTACTATTTACTTTCAACGGCCTCATTTTATCCGTCAAACAAATCTTTGAACAATTCAAATACTTTTTTGTGATTGCCCCTGTCTGCCAAAGAATTCCACGCATTTCCAATTTTCCATAAACTCGATTCTTCCGCCGCGCAGCACCGACGGACCGTTCAGATTTATTGCGCTGTCAGCTACGGACGGTCCAGATTTGATTCAAGGAGGATCTGATATTATAAAATTTAGCTTGCACGAATCTTAATGCAAATTAAAAGCTGAAATTTGCTGCGCAGCACGCTGGTGCCGCACGGTAGAAGTTCTTCTTCCATTTTCCATACACATGCCACTGTTTCCGTGACTGTTACACTTTTCTAAACAGCCTCTTTGTCAACACAACATTTTTTTTCTCAAATTCTCAGTTCCTAGTTCAAGTAGTATGCTTGTCAAACGCGCTAGCTCATCGCTTATGTCAAGTGGGGTCACTTTGAACTTCAGCTCATTATATAAGAGTGCCTCAGATCATTGTTTTATCTTGTGAACCTATTGAGTCGAATAATATCTGCAAATTTGGTTTTTGAGACAGTTTCTGACCTCTCCCTTCTCCACTAATCTAGCTCTTGAAGGGTTGCTGTTTTTCTCTCGGAAATCAAAGAGAGGTATGAGAAAAGGAGGATTTCAATCCTTGGCAATTTTGTGGCTTATTTTTGAAGATTTACTGTAAAATATCTTGGGGTTTTGTATAATTGCAACTTGTGCCTCCTCTGATTCCAAAGTTAGAATCTTTCAGTGAATTCACATGGTTGTACTTGAAACCAGCTGAAAACTTCATAAAATATTAGAGAATTTGAAGTCGCCCCTTTCTCAGCTTCAACTATTTGAAGTCATTCCCAAATTTGATTTGATTTATAGTATCTAACCCATGATTTCTTTCCTCTTTTCTTTACAGAAAGAAAAATGACCTTGCTCTCTCTTACTATAGAGACGAAAGAAAAAACTGACATATTACACACACTTAGTCCCAAAACAAGTAATTCAACCATGTCTACCTCTCATGGATCATCTGAGAAGCCAAATGGAACCGTGACGCTAGAGAGATCACTAAGCTTTAAAAATTGGCAGCCTGAGCTGTCTGATGCCTCCACCAATACTTTGTCTGACAAGCCGACGGGTCTAAACAAGCCCGAATCAATGATTTCATTAAGAATTGACCAGGGTGTCAGCTTGAAACCGGACAAAGTATTGTTGGAGTTCACTTCACCGAGGCCTTTGAGCGAGCTTAATGATGCCGCAACAAGGCTTCAGAAGGTCTATAAGAGTTACCGTACCAGACGAAACCTGGCTGATTGTGCAGTTGTTGTTGAAGAGCTATGGTATGTATTTCAGTCTTAAATGGTAAAGTTTGTAGGATAATACACATATTCATTAATTAATAATTTGGGGATGAACCGATGAACAATTTCAGGTGGAAAGCACTTGATTTTGTATCTCTGAAGCAAAGTTCAGTTTCATTTTTCAATGTGGAGAAGCAAGAGACTGCAGTGTCTAAGTGGGCCCGTGCAGGCAAAAGAGCAGCTAAGGTAATTAATTGTAATGCAATGATAGAAACTGATTCTAGTTTTGCCTTTTATTTTTGTATACTTGTACTTATTTTTCTATGATATGTTTAATTAGGTTGGAAAAGGTTTGTCAAAGGATGAGAAGGCACAAAAGCTAGCCCTCCAGCACTGGCTTGAAGCGGTTAGTGAAGTTATATATTTCTTTATTATCTTTTGGGTGAGTGAGCTTAATTTTGTCAGACAAATTTTCTAACTGTAAGCAATTCTCACGCAGATTGATCCACGCCACCGATATGGACACAATTTGCATTTCTATTATGACTTATGGTTCACTAACGAAAGCACGGAGCCATTTTTCTACTGGTAAATATCAATCCTTGAGTCTCAATATCCACATTTCTATGGATAAAGAAAATATAGTTTTAGTAATAAATGGTTTATAGATTAACTCTTGGCCTTTTATTAACAGGTTGGATGTTGGAGCTGGAAGGGAGATAAACCTAGAGAAATGCCCACGAAGCAAACTTTGTTCGCAAATAATCCAATATCTTGGACCAGTAAGCACAAAATATTTCAACTTTCAGTATATCATAGAGTTTATTTGCACAGAATGACAAACTAATGAATTTCATTCATTTCCTATTTTTATTGTATCAGAATGAAAGAGAGCAATATGAAGTAATTGTGGAAGAAGGAAAGCTTATGTACAAAAAAAGCGAAGCTCTTGTAAACACAACTGAAGGATCTAAATGGATATTTGTTCTTAGTACCACTCGGTCGTTATATGTGGGACAGGTACTGCATCCTATCTTCTTATACCTAATATGTTCTTATTCCATTTCCATAGTATAACTACATTTATTAACTTTTTTTATTTCTGATTTTGAGCAGAAAAAGAAGGGTTCTTTCCAGCATTCAAGTTTTTTGGCTGGTGCTGCTACCACAGCTGCTGGTAGATTGGTTTCTAAAGAAGGGGTTCTTCAGGTAATCCTCATGTTAGCCTTTAAATGTTATTAGAAAATTTCTCATGATTTATTAAAAAGGATATTTTCATTAATTATTCTATTAATTCTGTAGGCAATATGGCCATATAGTGGTCACTACCTGCCAACGGAAGAGAACTTCAAGGAGTTTATTAGCTTCCTACAAGACAACAATGTTGACCTTACAAATGTCAAGGTATATACCTTTTTAAAATTCACACTCATGTGTGTTTAAAGAATTTTGACTGTTGACTTCATTGCAATTCAACACCTAACAATTTCCCGATTTCCACCCTTTTCCAGAGATGTTCCGTTGACGATGATGAGTATTCATTAATACCAGATGACAACAAGCCTGTCGAGAAACCAGAACCGGCACCTATGCAAGTCCCTGAACCCAAACCTGTTACACCGGTACCACAAGTGGTCACACCAATGTCACGCAAATGGTCAACTGGCAACGGAGCCCGCATTGGGTGTGTGCGTGACTACCCGCTTGACCTCCAAAGCAAGGCACTTGAGCAAGTCAATCTCTCTCCAAGGGTTGTTCCTTCTCCTAGATCCAGTAACAGGATTCCTATTCCTTCTCCCCGGCCAAGCCCGAAAGTTAGGCTTTCACCGAGACTACAATACATGGGTATCCCTACACCAAAAGTTTCTCTCACACTTCCGGCCAGCATCAGGGCCAAGTGATTATATTTTGGAAGGTTTTTTCAGGATGGGTCAAGACTTTTTGGCTCTGCTAACAAATTGTTTTTTTCTTTTAATATTCCCATGCCTTTTTGAACAGGATAGGATTTTAGAAGGTTTTGTAACGATAATAAATATAACCATACTGCTTGGATAGAAAACACACAAGTTTTTTTCCCATCCAGTCACCTGGGATTAGCTCGGTGTATAGAAGAATTATTTCTTTGTTCAATGAAAGCAATTTTCCATGTTATATTTCATTAACTTTATATGTAAGTATGTTTCAGTGGATTTAGAATAATATGAACTGCCTTTTCACGAACATTTTCTGACATAACTGAACATTAAGTTAGACAAAAAATATCGAACAAAACAATGAAAAATGAGATAATCAGTTTTGGATGGAATCATTTCCATTAGGAATAATAATATTATTTACAGTCAAGTCAATTGAAAAACTGTGTTAACTGTGTGTACGTCTAAAGAACAAGGGAATTTGTGGATTTTAGACTCAGATTTGATTTAATATAACATTTCTGGTTAATTGTGGTGGCCGTGTAATATAATTTAATCACATGAGTTTGAAAGGATATTCTTGGATTTATGTGGTGGTGGGGAGTTAGAGCTAGATTTCATACTATTTTTCTTTTTCCTTTTGCCTGATTGCCCGTTCGTATCCCTATCTTTTTTTTTACAGTTCAGATCCTCAGTTTTCTTACAAGGGAAAGTAAATTCAACAGTTGACACATCTTCCCTTTTATTTTTATTAGTAAGTTTCTGCGATTTACATTTTCCCTTGGTTTGAAATATGCATAAAAGTGATCTTGTTCCATGACCAATTTCCATGCCCGGAGGATCTCACTGTAATTGTGCCACTGGCAATCCAAAGGCATCAACTTCGACTTCACGAGTGAAACCTGTTATTAGAAATCTGGTAGAAAACACACCCATAAATACCTACATTTAGAGGTGGCCGAACCTGACTCGACCCAACCCGACAAACCCGGCTAACCCGTCTGGACCCGACACAACTCGAAACCCAAAATGACCACATAATCATAAATACCTACATTACAGCAGAATTGCCAATAGAGTGCCAGCCTCTCCATACCAAATTAGGTACCAATCCGCTTCCCAAAATTACCAGAAACACTGCATCTGCAGAGCAAATTATGACCTGTTTCCCTATACATTTCAGTCTACATGCATCACTCATTCACAGAATCAGTTGCTGGTTCAGTTGCATTGTTCCCATGCATACTGGTTTTGTAATTCTGGACATGCACATTCAGAGTGGAAATTTATATCAACCACCATTTGAAAATTTGAATCACGCCAGCCACTTTCTGTTTATGTTTCCTGAGAACAGCATTGTGCATGTAGGCTTTCATATTGCCTACATCATTTTTTACAAATGTCACAGACACTAACTTCCTTAACAGAAAATATTTGCTTAAGGTCCCCGGTAACTGATCGGATCAGACACCAGGCTTGATAGGAATCATACTGATATGGAAAGGAAAGGTGACATGTAAACTTGACAGGCAATGGAGTCAGCACCTTGAAACCTTCATACCACCATCTCCTCAACAGGTATGCCTCATTGAGAACCTTCTGTAGGAAACTTTCACACGCAATATCAGCTTAGTACGCCGGTGAACCCCCATATGTACCCATCCACAGTTGCTTGTTATCGTTTCTAAGATCTTAATGAGAGAGGATAAGCATTTGATACATCTTGCGCAATTGCCATTGTTAAAATAGATGAACACCAACCTGTCACTTCGTTGCTGCACTGGCTCAATATTAATTTATTATGCAAATTGCATTGGAGATGAGATTCTAAGGATGAATGAATTTTGGTGCGCATTCTTAATATGATTAGTTGCAACTTGATAGGGTTATATGTAATTGGTTTTCTATAACTTGGAACACCATTCCTCCTAACATTAACTTTTTCTCTGGTGAATTAACATTAACTTGATAGGGTTATATACCATTGTTAGATAGATTAATCAAGGAACGAATGTAAAGGAGGGAAAAAATGTGTATTTTGTTTCTGAGTATACTTTGTAGACCAGTTTTGATCAATATATACTATAATTAATCGTAAAACTAATAGAGCATTAGGTGCTAATATTGCTATTATTTTATCTTTGAGCTTCTCATTAGTATAAATTGAAGGGTATTATATATTTATATATATATATATAGAACTGCAATTGGTTATGTCCGGCGGTTAGCGCTTTTGTTGAATTAAGGCTTCAAGTTGGATTTTGGTATTAGTTTGCTAGCTGTTTGATGAAAGGATGGGTTGTCGTTTCTCATTATTTTTTCTTTCTTTCTTTATCTTTATCAACCCACTGGAATTTTTAACGTGTTGAAAGCAAGGTGGCCAAGCAGACTTGTTGATAGCCTAGTTTCGGTCAATACTTCTGACCTAATATTTTCCTTTTGACTAGGAGAAGTGAAACTGAGATTTTGTATTGTAATATTGGAGGTTTTCGTGTTTGGCAATCAACTTCCCCTTATCACTTCAAACGTCTAACCCGGCATATGGTTTTATTACGTTATAGTAAACTACTAGAAAGATTAGCATAGTACAATTATTAACTAATCCTAGTTTAAATGTATGACCAATTGATTTAAGAGACAATATTAGGCTGGTTATGGTCCTGTGTACAGTGTAAAGGTTGGAACTTGATTGTGCGGTACAGTTTTTACTTTGCATGGTTTGATCTTTGCTTGTTTAGAAATTCCAAATGGAATAAACCATTTTCTACGTGAAGTCGCTTGAAGAGGATCACGTGTTTGACCAGATTTTATGCAGTCGATGCGAAATAGGCCAAGAGAAGTACCATAAATTAGAAAAGATAAAAAGATAACTCATTTCAAGACTCCAAGAAACAAGAATTGATAAATGATACGATATGTCGGATTTACTGTTACAAATGAGAATGATACAAGATACAACATTCATACCAATTTACCCCCCCACCCACACAATTCCCAAAGCACAACTGTTTGTACTATGCTTATTAGTTGGAGCAAGACAATAATAGATAATAGTTGACAGCTAAAAAATCAAATTAAAGCACAAAACATCACCTCCCTTTCAGCTAATAACTCAAAAGGAGATCATAAATTACCCTAAACGGTGGATGATACAGTTTGCAAATCCTGCACCACTTCTGATGAACTAAAATAATCCTGAAGTGCCACCATCTCAATCGATTTCCGTTTCAGACTTCGTATCGCCTCCACTGTGGCAAGGGCACCAGCAACAGTCGTAATTAATGGTACTTTATATGCTAGTGCCATTCGTCTGAGCTGGCGCCTGTCTATCGAATCAAGTGCATCACCAGAACTAGTTATAACCATAACCTGTATATCTCCATTTGACAACATATCACCAGCATGAGGCCTGCCTTCATGCATTTTCAATACAGGCTCCACTGGTATGCTGGTCAACTGGAGAATCTTAGCAGTACCAGAAGAGGAAATAATTTTGAACCCAAGATCACTAAATCCACGCGCAATTGATGCAAGATGCTGCTTCGTCACGTCATTCAGGCTGAGAAACACGGTACCAGCAGTAGGTAGTTTCTGGCCTGCAGCAATCTGCGCTTTGGCAAAGGCAACTGGGAAGCTCGAATCAATTCCCATGACCTCTCCTGTGCTGCGCATCTCCGGACCAAGCAACACATCACACCCTTGAAACTTCTCGAATGGGAACACCGCTTCCTTCACTGACACATGCTTTGGCACGACCTCCTTTGTAAACCCTAGCTCTTGCAAAGTGATTCCTGACATGACAAGAGATGCATACTTGGCCAAGGGATGACCAATGGCTTTCGACACAAATGGTACTGTACGGGAGGCTCGTGGGTTAGCTTCCAGAAGATATACATCTCCTGTTGCTGCGATGGCATATTGGCAATTCATTAGACCACATACATTCAAACGTTTGGCTAATTTAGTGGTCCATGATCGAATCATGTCCAGACACTGAGCTGAGATGGTCTTTGTTGGGAGGGAACATGCTGAGTCTCCCGAGTGGACCCCAGCTTGTTCTATATGCTCCATAATGCCACCAATCACCACATTGCCATTAGAATCAGCCAAGGCATCAACATCAATCTCAATTGCATCAGAAAGGTATTTGTCTACCAACACAGGTCGGTCAGGGTCCACCTCAACAGCATTCTCCAAATAGGTCACCAACTTATCATCACTGTACACAATTTCCATAGCACGGCCACCTAGCACATAAGATGGTCTCACCACAACAGGATACCCAATTTCTGAGGCAATGGACAGAGCATCTGATTCGCTCCTGGCTATGCCACCTTTCGGCTGCTCGATTTGCAACTCATTCAGGATTTTGTTGAAGCGGTCACGATCTTCTGCGGCATCAATAGAGTCAGGGGAAGTTCCCCAGATTTTGACAAGGCCAGTGCCTGAAGAAGAGACAAGAGAGTGAGAAGACAGGTATTGCTGGATGGGTAGAGCAAGTTTAAGGGGAGTCTGGCCACCAAATTGTACAATGATGCCATCTGGGCGCTCCAAATCAATCACATTCAATACATCTTCAACAGTCAGGGGTTCAAAGTAGAGCCGATTGCTGGTGTCATAATCAGTTGAGACTGTTTCTGGGTTGGAATTCATCATTATTGTTTCATATCCAGCCTGCAAGAAGGGGTGATAATCAATCTCATTAATTATACAATGTTTGACAAATTATATATCAACACCTAAACGTCATCCAGATTATTGAATGTACATATTACATCTTTCTTTCAGTTGGGATTGCTAGCAGGAGTGCAACAATGAGACTTGTTCTGGTTCTTATACTCAAGAACAGCAAGTCACGGAGTTTAGGTATTAGAGGTGTGATGACAATATTTGATTATGCTAATTGCATAAGTAGATAAAAGTCCCTAACTTTTTGTCACTCTAACAAATTAAACTTTTTTTTATTTTTAGTATGTTCAAAATTCTAAGCTAACCAGTTTCTTACTAAGAACCTATCTTTTTTTCATTACAACATTAAAAACTAATCCATAACCTCACTAGCAAGAAAAATGTTTTACAACACACACAAATGGAGAGAGAGAGAGAGAGAGAGAGCTACCTCGCGGAGAGCGAAAGAAGCATGGCAACAGCAATAGTCAAACTCAATCCCTTGACCAATGCGGTTGGGACCACCACCCAGGATCAAAACCTTCTTCTTACCAGTTGAGTCTGACTCACACTCGTACTCATATGAAGAATACATGTAAGGTGTATGTGCCTCAAACTCTGCAGCACATGTATCGACACGTTTGTATGATGGCACCACCCCAAGCTCAACCCGCCTCGACCTGACCTCAGTTTCACTTGATCCGGTTGCGTAAGCAATCTGTTTGTCGCTAAAACCTCTTTTTTTCACCTCATACAAGTCATCCTTGGTAAGGATGTCTAAGGTTTTTGACGATATAAACTGTTCTATGTCTACCAGCTCTTTCAACTGGGTCAAAAACCATTTGTCAATAAGGCTTAGTTCATGGATTTCGTTAACAGACATTCCTTTCTTCAAAGAAGCATATACAGCATGGATGCGTTCAGGGTTTGGTACACGGAGGCTGTACTTTATTTGTTCCCAGTCCCAACTGAGCTCTTTAACGGACGCGCAACCCCAACCAGAATACCCAGATTCTAGACCCCGCACAGCTTTCTGGAACGACTCTTGGAAGGTGCGGCCCAAAGCCATTGTTTCACCAACAGATTTCATTTGGGTTGTCAGGATGGGCTGCGAACCAGGGAATTTCTCAAAGGCAAATCTCGGTATCTACATTCAAAAATATAAACCGGAAGTACAGTTATCAGTATATTGCTGTTTTGCAAATAATCCTGTTATTGCAAAGTTCAATAGACCCCTAAAGCAAAGACAGCGGTGCAACAGTGGCAACAAAAATATATTTTTTCCAGAAAAGAAACAGGGACAGTTTAGTACCGAAATCATTTCTTGGTTAAACGGCACTAGTAATTTTTCTACACTGATGCAAAATTACATGAAAAGAATTGGATGCATAGCAGTATCCTGTGAGGTCCAGAAAGGAGTGTATAGCAAAATTTTGATTTAAAAAAGTGAGGATTGCACCTTTGTGACAACATAGTCAATTGAAGGCTCAAAACTTGCAGGGGTCTTCTTGGTAATATCATTTGGTATCTGATCAAGTGTGTATCCAACTGACAACTTTGCAGCCATTTTGGCAATAGGAAATCCAGTCGCCTTACTAGCCAAAGCTGATGACCTAGAAACCCTAGGATTCATCTCAATCACCATCACCTCCCCGTCTACTGGATTAACAGCAAATTGCACGTTTGACCCGCCACACTCAACCCCAATTTCCCGAATAATTGCAACAGAATAATCCCTCAGTCTCTGATACTCTTTATCAGTTAGTGTTTGAGCTGGCGCAACTGTTATGGAGTCACCAGTGTGCACTCCCATTGGGTCAATATTCTCAATCGAACAAATAATAACCACGTTATCAGCTAAATCTCTCATAACTTCCAATTCATATTCTTTCCATCCAAGAAGTGACTTCTCCACAAGCACCTGGGATGTTAAACTAGCAGCTATTCCGGCACGACAAATCGACTCAAACTCATCTATGTTGTATGCAATACCACCACCGGTGCCACCGAGTGTGAAAGCAGGTCGAACTATGAGTGGGAACTCACCAATAGATTCAGCAATTGAAAAACACTCGTCCATTGTGGTACCTATACCAGAAGGAGGAGTCTTTAACCCAATTCTATCCATTGCTTTTTTGAAAAGCTCTCTATCCTCAGCCGCCTCTATAGCAGGTAGAGAGGCACCGATAAGCCGCACATCATACTTGTCAAGTACACCCGATTTGGCTAAGGCAACAGCTAGATTGAGAGCTGTTTGGCCTCCCATGGTTGGGAGCAGCACATCCGGCCGCTCCTTCGAGATGATCTGCTCGACGGATTCCGGCGTCATGGGACCCACATAAGTCCGATCGGCCGTACCCGGATCCGTCATGACTGTAGCAGGATTTGAGTTTACAAGAATGACCTCGTAACCCTCGTCTCTCAGTGCTTTGCACGCCTGAGTACCGGAGTAGTCGAACTCGCATGCTTGCCCTATGACAATGGGTCCCGCACCGAGGATTAAGATTTTCTTAAAGTCAGTGCGCTTGCCACGTGGCGGGGACCCGTTGGTGGAGTGAGCGGCGTTGGGAGAGTGAGAGGCGGAGATGGCACGAGAGATGAGATGGCGGCGGAGGCGGAGGTGGGTGCGATGGCGGAAAGGGAGAGAGAGGAGGCGAGAAGAGAGGGAGAGGGTTGAGAGAGAGCGGTTGAGGCTGGGGAGAGGAAAGGAGAGAGAGCGGATTTGAGAAGCCATGATTGGATTGGATTTGGGATGAGATGGAATGGGGAAAGGAAAGGAGAGAGCGAGGCACTCAGGCACCACTTGACAGCGGACTGCACGGTGGTGCGGTGGGTTTTAGGGTTTTAGCAAGAAGAAAGGAAAACGGTCCCCACGTGCTGAATATCCACGTATATTGATAGCATTTTTTTGGAATTTCCAACTCCAAATTGATGAATTAACGTAAAAATTCAGTAATTTTGATAAAAATGAAATCAACAAAAGTACGTCTCACCATACAAAATGAGCTTTCTGTTGGTGTTTTCTTTGTTGTTTTTTGTTTTTGTGTTTTTTTAGTAGATGGGGACAAGATGAGATTCTCTGCTGTCAAAAGGGAGGTAGTGAAGTGAAAGTTTTAAAGGAATAAAGAGATAGAAGAAGCCGGAGAAAATACAAAATTGGTATCGAACACTGGTACCAAAGTCAGTAGTGTCAAGACTTAAAAGTTGATTAGTTTTTAAGTATAAGTCAAATTTTTTTGTAAATAATCTCAGCAGGCATAGATATATGTCTTATATATCTTTGAAACCTGTTGAAAGACATATTTTTGTATCATTGCTTTCTTTAATGGAAGATAGACTCTCTAGCTTGGGGTAGCTATTCATCAAAAAAAAAAATGTCTCACATGGGAATTATATTCTAGTATGGTGATAAACGAGCAAGACTCGGGCTATTTTGGATTTTTGGGTCTTGGGTCTTGGGTCTTGGGGCTTGGGCCCTCTTGATCCACCGGATTTTTAGAATCCACTTTAATGATTAATTTGTTAGGTTGATGTTTTTTCGAACGATCTAAATGTCGGAGTTTAGCTTTTCTTTTATCGAATTTTAAAATTTAGAGCATTTCTATCTTGAAACTCTTGGAGTTTCTAATATGACGTGGCAATTTCTAAATGAGTTTTAGGGATGTAGATGAGTTTCTTATTTAGAAATTTTGCTTAAGAGTTTCTTATTTAGCAACTATGCTTTAGAGTTTATAAACTCTGATATGGCTTAATCATTGGCTAAAATCGATCGGTCTCCCATAATATTGGTAATATTTACTGACGTGGTAATTTAGAAACTCATTTTTTTCAGTTTTAGGAATGAAGAGTTTAGAAACTAAAGAAAAATTAAATTTATAAAATTAATGTGGCAATAATTTAGAAACTCCAAGAGTTTCAGAGATGGAGATGCTCTTAGTGGAGTGGGCCCTATATTAGATCGTTTCTAATTTAATTATTTTTATAATTTAAAAAATGAGCTACAATCAATAGAATTCGTTTAATTGAATTTACATATTTAACAATTTCAGATTTAACTTGTATTTATTTATTATAACACATCATTCACCAGTAGTTCTTATTAAGTCCTAAATTATTATTGTTTTTTTTTTCTTGTTCATGTTCTATTTCTTGTTATATTATTGTTGTTCTTTTCTTATTCTTGTGTTTTTTTTGTTCTTGTTTTTGTACTTGTTCTTGTTAATGTTATTATTATATTGTTCTTGTTCTTGATATTGCACATGTTCATGTTCTTGTTCGTGTTCGTGATCTTGTACTTGTTCTTGTTTTGGTTATTGTTCTCTTTCTTGTTCTTGTTATTATTCTTTTTCATTTTAATTTTGTTGTTCTTGTTATTATAATGTTATATTTTTCTTTTTCATATTATTGTTATTGTTATCGTTCTCTTTCTTGTTCTTGTAATAGTTTTTGTTCTTGTTATGTTATTGTTATTGTTATTGTTATTATTATTGTTTTTGTTCTTGTTCTAGTTCTTATTATATTATTGTTGTTTTTGTTCTTGCACATTTTCTTGTTTTTGTTCTTGTAAATGTTATTGTTATATTGTTCTTGTTTTTTTGCTATTATACATGTTTCTGTTCTTGCAATTCTTGTTCTTAATGTTATCGATATTGTTATTGTTTTTGTCTTTATTTTTGTTATTGTTATTGTAAATCTAAATTTGTCTATGTATTTAATCATTGTAAATAAAATCGATTTGGATTATAAAAAAGAAAATGATACTTCAAATGTTCAAAAGAAACAACCTTTAATAGAAAATACTAAATCTAAAAGGTATAATACTAAATCACACAATAATCATGCATTTATGTAAAATAATAAATTCTTTAATAAAACTAACTACAAGAAGTTTGGAAATCAAAATACCAAGGGTAGAAATGTAAATGTTGATAAAATAAATAATAATACAAATAGATATAACAAGTTATATTACAAAGGTCAAATGAATATTTTTTAAGTGAAAACTTATAATAAAGTAGATTATTCTAAATAAAATAATTTCACTAGGTTTCATTTTATTAACAAAAATAAAAATAATAGACATCATTATACTAAATATAATAATAACAATAAAATAAACTCGTTAGCTATAAAAGTACATATAAAAACTCACAATCCAAGAAGGTTAAGTATACAAATAAAATTGAAAATTTAAGGCAAAGGCAAATGCTTCTTGTATATTTTGTGAGAACTCAAAACATGTAACAAATAATTGTATAATAAGAAAAGGTAAATATGTGCAATTAATTAATGCTCTAAATAACTTGTCTAACATTGTTACACAAGTGGAACTAAATGAAATATAAATAAATAAAATTCTCCTAACTAAGTGTTAAATTAAGAGGAAGATAAAAATAAGTCTTGTATATATTACCATATTTGAATTGAGCCTTGAAATTTAATAAAAACCAATTTTGGAGATTTCAGTCTTTGTTTTGCATCAAGATTTGTGCAAATGAAACTTTATAATATCAGACTTTCGAATTACATTTGGACCATTCGGTTGGCAAATCAAGAAATATCACTACAAGAGTAGTAGAAAAGTGGTATGAATAGAATAATTTGATTTTGGAATAGTGGTAGAAGAATGTATTCTTGACTATTCGAAAGAGAGAAATTATTGTTTGCCAAGTGTCAATTAAATAGTAGAAATATTGATAATTGTGATAACAATAATAATGTTGATATAATATAATAATAATAATAATAACAAATAATAAACTAAATAATATAATAAATTAATATTAATATGTATTATTTTATAAAATAAATAAAAATAATAATATTGATGATAATAATATAATAAAAATAATAATGACTAATAACATAATAATAATAATAATGATAAATTAAGAAATATATAATCATAATGATATTATTACTATAATAATAATAATAAAATACTGATAAAGTAACGATATAATATAATATAAGAATATTAATACCGATACTAATAATTAAGTGTATTAATAAAATAAAATATTATTGATTAAATAAAGTACAACATAATCAAATAATAATAACAATAATATAAATAATGTAATAATATGCATTATTTTAAAATAATAAATAATAATGACAATTATAGTAATAATAAAAATAATAATATAAAAATTATAGTAATATGCATAATTTTTAAATAATAAAAAAATAATGATAATAATTAATAGTAATTATAAATATTATTTTATAATAAAGATAATATAATATTAATATGTATATATAATATATTAAAATATTGTTAATTATAAATATAATACAACATAATCAAATAATAATGATAATAATCACAATAATATAAAATTATAATAATTCACATTATTTTAAAATAAAAAAATAATATCTCGCGACATAGAGAACAATAGAGTTGCTAATTGAACGGGCCGACTCATGAATACATGTACCGAATAGTAAATGAGCCTATGTTGAATGAGCGCTTAAACGAATCCAGCTGAAAACTCAACTCATATTCGAGCTTAATTAAAAATTGAGCTTAGTTTGGACATGCTTTGAGTACTCACTGAGCAGCACGTTGAGTACTCGTCGTTTGGTTACGTTCACAAGTCGAAGTCGCCGAATCAATCAATCCCTTCTTCTCCGATTGATCTTTATACTGAATAGAACCCTACCATCTCCTCGAGACCTCGAATCCTCCTCGTGAGCAGTGGCTTCTATCTCTCAGGGTTGCTAATGAATGAGTATGTGGCTCATATTCTATCTCTCTCATCCTCGCATCTCCTCTCTCGAAGGAGTTCATTGATTTCGTTGTTTTGCTCTCTCTCTCCCCCTATGCCTATGCGACTAGGTAAATCTCCCTACTTTTTATTCTGAAATTATGTACTATAATTGTTGTTATTTGTTAGTTTTAATCCAAAAATTATTGGGTTTAATCCAAAATCTCTCTTCTTATCTCGTAATTTTTTTCACTATTTCATGTCCTTTTCTTTTCTTCATTTTTTTATTTGCAGTGTGATAGCCCACTGGTAAGGTATATAAACTCATAAATTTCAAGCTTCTCTCTGTAGTGGTACCAGTACATTTCCTCTACTATTTTTTAAATAGAAAAAGGGTGGTTGAATTGGAATTGGAAGGCTTATTTGACTTAGTATTGTTTCTGGTTCTATTACAAATGAAAATTGCTCATAATTTGGTTAAAACTGCTCCATAAGGAAAATTTATGGTTCTATTACAAACTATTCCATAATTGCTGATAATTTGATTATTTCAGTCAGTATTGTTTCTGAGATAGGGCTTATTTCTGTCAAAAACTAAAATTGCTGATATTTTTCCAAAACTTGTCCATAAGAAAAATGGAAATCAGGTGTACTTATTCATATACTTATCCATAATTGTTGCAACTAAAATGTTTTGTGTTCTCCTCCCCATAGTGAAGCTTTTCATATGATGATTCAATATCTAGCAGAATTGTCGAAGAGGAAGATGGTCCAGCAAAGTAAAAGGTATTATTTATTTAACTTCTATTCTCCTATGGTTGCAGATCCCTTCATAAACAATGCTTTTGCTTATAATGCTCTTCATAAAACTGGTGTCAGTATGCCATTTGTATATGCTATCACTCTTACAAAAGGTAGGATCATTATCTCTTATCTTGGCCAGCATATATTCTAAGTTGTAATATTTATTCTTCTTATCTTGTGGGAAGAGGGTATTCTGGTTGGGGTTTGGTTTGGGTAGGGTGGGGGGTAGAGTCGTGATCTGGTACGATAAAGTGGTACTTTTTACCATGTGTTTTGCATATCATGCACATCACAATCACCATGCATGCTGAAACAAATAGGAATTGCTTCGGTGTCATCTGAATTTTCCATTCTTTCTACAATTCATAACACCTAAATCAACCTGGAATACCTTTGTTTCATGACCTTCCAATATACTAATACTTTATGAAATTTTGTTTTAATATTGTTTCAACAGCAATTGAAGTGAAGAATAATGATATCAAAAAGTTTTTGGATGATATTTATGTCAATGAAGGGACTACAGTTGTATTACCTAGTTTTAGCTTTTGAGGAAATATTAGTGAAATTCTGAGAATGAATATGAGTTTTCTTTAGCTTTTGAAGAAATATTAGTCAAATTTGATCAATGTTGTTTTTGTTCCAAACATTCAATAGTGGAGTATCGAGCTGGTGTAATTTCAGTTTTTGTTTTTGTATTGAATTAATGCATTCTATTCATATTTTGTAAGCATTGTACTATGTTTGATATTTGTACCTTATTTAGTTTTAGTTTTTGTATTGAATAGAAGCTTGTCAGAAACTCAGATGGAGTATCGAGCTGTTTGATTACAGCGTTTCAAACTTGAGCGCTAGTTGGTTAATTTTCGAGTAATACTTGAGTAGCTCGATGATAGCTCAGAATAGGTAAATGATTATGTTGAAATTAATGTTTTGTCAGTTTCTATGTTAATTAATTGTTTAGAATTTGAAGGGTTAGAATTTGTAGAGTTGAAATTTGAGGGTCATGTTGGGAGGTGCAATAATTTATGTTATATGTTTTAGTTTGGTTTAGTATATGAGTTATTTGAGCTGTTAAAAAAAAGGAGTTAAAATGAGTGAAAAAAATTCGAATCCCCCTTTTTTATTTTTATGAGAAAATTAAAGTGTCGGGTTAATGAAAAAATATAGTGTGTTGAGTTTTGTTAAAAAGAAAGAGAAGAGGAAAAGAAAGAAAAAGTATTTTTGTGTTTTTTTTTGAAAAAAAAAAGTTTTTGAAGATGTGAAAAAAATGAGAGTTGTTTTTTGATGATTAGTTCTAGAAAATGTTGGATGTATATTTTTGAGTGATGGTGATATAAAAAGAGGAGAAGAAAAAAAATTGACAATGATGAAAGAAATATATCAAGCAGCGGGTGTTACAAAAGTGTGGTGAAGTCTTTCCTCATGATCTTCGAAGAATGTATAGGTAAGTGAAACTGATGTGAGTAATGACTCACAAAAGAAAAGCATGTGACACGAGAAATGGTTGCTGGATAAAAGGCCAGTGACACGAGTGTCGAGAGAAAGACAGTAACACGAGAGATGGTTGCTGGAGAAAAAAAAGATGAAGACTATGAGAATATGTGGTGAGCAGCCACATGAATTGACGCGGTGAGGAATCGCGGTGTGAGTATGAAACTCACATGTACATGACTTGAAAAGTCAGGCAATTTGAGAAGGAGATGAAACCACAACTAATTTTGCAAGCAAGAAAGAACTGCAGATGTATGCTAACAAGAATGATGTGAAAGGATGACATTATGAATCGCAGTGAGTTATAAAAAAATATAATGAAGATACGAAGGTAAGTCATGAAGAATGACAAGTAGCAAGTATCAAAAAATCATCGAGAATGAAGATACAGACAAAAATGAAGGGATTGTTGAAACCCCACCGACACAATTGAAGAAACAACAAGTTTGCATATTTTAGAAGATTTTTGGAGATGATAGACAAAAACATTAAGAGGAGTGTTGAAATTAATGTTTTGTCAGTTTCTATGTTAATTAATTGTTTAGAATTTGAAGGGTTAGAATTTGTAGGGTTGAAATTTAAAGGGTTAGAATTTGAAGGGTCATGTTGGGAGGTGCAATAATTTATGTTATAGTTAATGTCATTTAAGTCATAGAAAAACTAAGAGGCACCTTATAGCTTATAAATAGATAGGTTGTCATTTGTAATAGTAAGTGAGCAAAGAAACAAAGTTGTATTGTGTTGCTATGATATAAAAAATATATTTTCTGCTTCTTCATCTTTCTTTCTCTTCCACTAAAATATTGTAACAAAGGCCAGATTATGGACTTTTTTTGATCCGAGTAAATATTGAGTTTGAGTTTGAGTTCAATCTTTTCGGACTGAACAGGGCTCTAGGTCGATACCCGCCCATTAGCACCTCTGGAGAACAGTAGTTGTGATTTGACCTGGCTTGATCGATGGATGGCAAGTTGGCAACTAAACCATGGGAGGACCAAGAAAACGGGACACTAATGATAGCACTTCAAAAACCCAGATGAAACAACCTATCCTAGAAGAAACTCGCACCACTCGGATGCAGGTTCGGCTAGGGTCAAACAAAACAATGTCACAACTAGGGTCCCAATTAGACCGCCTCTTGAACCTACTAATGGCAGGCACAAAACCCAATCACCCTCTTTTTCAGAAATACTGGACACTAATGATAGCTCAAATTCGTCTCCTGTCACCCCTTCATCTATGAATATGGAACGAGGAGATGCTGGTAAACCAAGTTACATGAATGTAACTAAGGCAGTGAAGGCTAGACAAGAGGCTGTAAATGCTGAGAGACAAAGAGGGGCACGTCGACCAGCATCAGGAGGTTTGCAGTATTTTAAGAGAGCAGCTTCCGCATCTATCAATTCAGACTTCAGTGTTGCATCCTACAATTCTTGCAAACAGAATTACTTGTACTGATTGAGAAATTGAGAAATTCTGGTTGTTTTAGTAACATGGGCCGTATACACTGGAACAAATGGTTGATTGGAGCTCTGTATATGTTCTAGCATGCTAGGACAACATCTTGTTGATGAATGATGGTTATCTTAAAATTCTGAGCGTAAACAAATGTTACGTTCAGCTTATTTGATAGTATGTCAAGTACCTGTTACATATGGTAAAAATACGTCCATATTAATTTGACATGAAAAATGTGGACGTATTTTTATCATATGGTGAAAAAATATGGACAGTACCATTTCTTATTGACAGTAGTGACATTTGTAAATTTCATT
The DNA here is from genome assembly GCA_964058865.1 of Eleocharis quinqueflora. NCBI lineage: Eukaryota > Viridiplantae > Streptophyta > Magnoliopsida > Poales > Cyperaceae > Eleocharis > Eleocharis quinqueflora. The sequence goes on from CAXKVX010000567.1 coordinate 24,121, forward strand.
TGTAAGGCTGATTGTATTTAATAAAAGAAACGTGACTATTTGAATCTTTTGTATTGACAGTAGTGTATGTGATGAATTAAATGACTTCTGTAAAAATGTGTGACATGCTGACTCAGAGTGTGACAGTACCATTTCCTTTCATAAGCATGAACGCACTTGTTATGTAAATGTCCGTATTATATTGAAAATTCTAGCCCAATTATTGGTTGTACACTTGTACAATTTTGTTGTTAACATCATTTCAACGAGCAGTAGTCGATAATTTGGTGAACTCAGAAAACAAATAGGGTCAAGTATTACTTGACAAAACTATTTGATTATCGGAGAGCATTACAGAAACATTGTAGTAGTTACTATTGAAATAAGTTATGATTACAGTCAGCTCTAAGCAAAGAATTTGATTATTCTATAATCTATAGAGGTGGTTACCATTTTAATTTGGCAATGTTAAAAATACAGGATCGCTAATAACCGCCAAGTTAAATTTACTACCGAGTTGTGTTAAAGGTGGCAAAATAGGTTATAGAAGACTTTCCTTGTTTGCTGTTTATGATTTGTTTGCACATTCTGTTACAAATGTATCAAATATAATATTTAACAAATTAACCTGTGAAAGCCACCGAATTGTAAACTTATTGGAGATTAATTTCTTTAGTGATACATTGCAAAATTTTCGATCCGACTAGCGTGGAGTTGCTCAAAATATAGGGGAAATCCAACCAATACGACCCCCTAGATTAAGGCTATATGTTGGACTCACAAAAATAGTTGAATCTTTTCATTTTAACAAAGAGGAATTATAAAGCCACAATCCTAAAATAGCACATTCTCACCCTCCTCCCCTCCCTGTCTCCTCACAGTATCGCCATGTTAGATTGAGGATGTAACAGATTTGCAACGGAACTTGCTAGGGCATCTAGCATTTCCTAATTCTCATTCCCTCTTCACTAAATTACGCTTCGTTGCTGTAATGGTATCCTCATATGTCAGCATTTGTTTTTCATGTTGCAGCCGGAAGTCATTTCGCAGCATCTCTCCTCCACCTTCTCACAATTCAATACCGTCGACGAACACCGCAATAATAAATAACACATTCAACGATAATCCCTTCCATATCAACAAAAACAATTCACCATACCAGAGTCCAAACCAATTTTCTCCAAAGCAAAACCAGAATGCATCAGCCAAAGGAACAATCCCGTTTCACGGTTCACCTGCCGAGCCCTCAAGCTCAGTTCGTAGTTCCAAGCATTACCTCGAGGGCTCGATTGGTGCACTCAAAAGAAGAATGCGTTCAGCCCCAACTCTGGGCCCGAGAAAGCCATACCAGACACCCAATATCCATACGGGGCGGAAGGAGAAGGAGAAGGTAAATGAGAGGTCAGAACAAGACCAGGAGTGGTACATGGTGAAAAAGATAACACCTGGCGAGAGGAATCGTATCCCAGATGATGCTGATGAACCTGTCTTTTATGACAAGAACGGAAATCGGATCACTAATTACCGCAGGAGAACCCCAAGATCGTTACCTGTTTCTAGAACCGCTTCTGCAGAGGATGAGGATTTCAACATTGACTGAATGGAAAGTTTGTGACTGGTGAGTAAAGGAGAATTTGTTACTAACTTGAAATAGATTGATTCTTATTTTATTAATTTTTTTTTTTTTTTTTTTGGGGGGGGGTGTGGAAGCCGGCTTTGTTGGCGGTGTTTGAGTGTAGAAGGTCACGAATCAAATTGAAGTAGTGTAGAAAGGTTATGGGCAAGGATATATGTGAGAAAATTTTGTAAAACTAGGTTCATATGTTGATATGCAGTACAAAAGCTTTAATTATTTATCTACAAAGTTAATTTCCAGAATATACCCCTTGTCTTTCTATTTGCACATATGACCTGAACTTGGGTCTGCAAGCACGATTACCAGAGTGAGGACAGAGTACAAGTCAACACATTAATCGATTCCACACAGAAAATTTTGTTAAGTTTTGGTTGAGTTTTAATTTTGAGAGTATCAAGGGTACAGGTATTTGTGCCAGACGGTTCGATTTGCTTCAACCCTTGACTCAGATCTAAATAATAAGAGGAAAGATGAAAGCTCCTACAGTAATTAGAATGTTGAACAATAAATTGCACCCTCCAATCTCTAAAGTTCACTTCAAACAATATTGAACCAAACAAGAGCACCCTAAGCAAAAGAACATGTGCCCCAAATTATACACTTACATTTTGCATATTACTATTTGTCAATTCTGTAGTTTGGCTTTGAGTGCTTCAATAACAGCTGAGAAGTCATGGTCGCTAAGTCCCTGAGATTTGGCCACTTTGTAAAGCTCATTTGCTGCTGCGGCAATTGGAATTGGCTGTGAAACAGTCTCTGCTAAACCCAAAGCCAACCTCAAATCCTGCATCAAAGTAAAAACTTAATAATTAATTACTATCTTTTTAACTGTCTTTATGGATTAAATGAGTCACAATTTCTGCATCCATAAAAGAACAATTTGTAGTATAAACCTTTTGTTGATGCTTCAAGGGGAAGGCAGTAGGATATGTGGCTTTAACCATGGCTGGCCCTTTTACTGCGTACATCGGTGCACTAATTGCACCTTGTGACACAACCTGAAAGATTGGCACTTATCGAAGTCTGGATGAAATTAACCAAGAAAATAAGAAAAAAGAGCCCAAAAAATGAAGCAAAAAAGAGATGGTAGAGAACCTCAACAAGAACATTTGGGTCGAGACCGACTTTCTCAGCAAGGAGCAGGCCTTCTGAGAATGAGGCCATCATGCTAAGAAATATAAAGTTAGGCAAATATAGAAAAAGAACAAGAATCAAGTAATATTTAGTCTCCAAATAAATCTTACAGCTACCTTCCCATGATCATGTTTACTACAAGTTTCATTGCAGCACCATTGCCGACATCATCGAGATAAAATCTAGACTGTATTAGAATTAATCGAAGCCACAAAGCAACTTATAAAGCATATCTTTAAAAAAAAATGTTTCACACATAAAAATAATATATTTTGCAGTTCGAAAAAAAGGTACCTTTCCCATGATGTCTAAGAGCGGAGCTACCTTTTCATATAAGATCCCATCTCCTTCATATTACAAATATTTTTTCAGGTACTACGAATTGACTAAAATTAATGATTTGAAAAAGAAATCGTGTGCTTAAAAAAGGTACAGTATAATAAAATACTTCACATTGTAATTACCAGCGGTTAAAAAGATAAGTTGGCCATCTTCAGCGGGCTTTTTGGAGCCTGAAACCGGAGCCTATTAAGAAGATAAATAAAATGCTTCTGTAAATAAAAAGTGGGAGAAAAGAAAATAAATGTATTTACCTCTAGAAATGATGCTCCTGTCTTTTTAACACTTTCAGAAATTAGTTTCGATGTTGCATCATCAACAGTTGACACATCAACATACCTGTGGTTAAAAATATCCAAAATGAACATACGATTTGCATCTCTAGATAATTTTTTTTTTAATAATTTTCAGGCTAGGAGGTAAGACAAAATGGAAATAATAGTTCCTTACCCCTTACCAGGGCCTAATCCTTGAACAGCTCCATTTTCACCGGTTGCTACAGAAAGCTACAGTAGAAATTTTGAAGCTATTAAGAAAAAGAATATATGTTTACTATAATTGTTAATTAAGTTTTATGAAATCTAGACAAAAGAAGAATGCATGTTTATTGTGACTACACCGAGTTTGAAATACTTGTACTAGACCATAATTATCAGTCATGATAACTCAACAATACATTCAATCTGAACATCTAGACAACTGTCATAAAAGATTTCAAATATAAAACAAGATGTTTTATTGTGATCATATGTAACATGCATGGTGAGAATGAGATTTAATGAATATCTTTTGTTATCAAATTATTTGAAAATTTCCGCAGGTGGTGTTTCCTCTGATGGGTTACCAAACAATATTCAAATCACTTGAACATTCGTTTGAAGCCATTCATATGGTTAATAACATGCCCAACTTGTTTGGGACTAAAGGCTTTGTTGTTGTTGTTGGTGGTGGTGGTGTTGGTGTATTCGTTTGAAACAATTCATAGTTAATAACATGTCGAAAATTACTTCTAATTTTCAAATTCTATTTGACCTGTCAGTAGCATAATGTTCATAATGTCAGAATAAACCATTGTGGACTAATGGTATTTTAATATGTACTTAACTGCACTGTCAGGGTCAGCAAGCATAGCAAATGTTACATCACAAGCGGAAGCAACTTGTGCTGGCGTGGGTTCAAATCTGTTTAAGAACAAATATGAGTCTCACAAAGAAGCAAATATATGAACTGTAAGAGTAAAAGTGTAAAACAAACAAGAATCATCTGCTGAAGGATTTTGCTTACTTGGCACCAAGGCTTATAAGGTGATCACATTTGCTCTTTGTTCGATTCCAGACAGTAACATCACAACTACATGTTACAGGTAACAAAAGGTATAGATTTCTTTCAACACTTTCGAGTATTTTTTCCTTAAAATAAAGAGAGAATATGTGGTTATAACCTAGGATTACAATATCAATCTTGGTACAGGATCCCAATAGTCAGGTGTGCAGAAGAGGCCTTCTTATAATTTTATTTTCATCTCATGCTGGACTAAATTTGAACTACTTTTGGCATTGTGACTAGGGTTTACCAGTAGCCCTATTGGTAAATCTCAACTCAAACTCCATTAGGGAAGGGGGAGAGAGGGACAGCCTATGTTATCAAACGGTAGAAGTATTTAAAACTGATCAGCACTTGCATAAATAGTTACCCAGCCTTGATGAGATTCAATGCCATTGGAGAGCCCATGATTCCCATCCCCAAAAATCCAACACGGCCTTCAAATTCATTTCCTGTATAACACGGATTGTAGATTTATTGGTAACAATTATAAGGAAATAGGAAAATCAGGCTATGAGGATTTGCATTTTGTGCACACATCAAGTTCTACAACACAATTGAGTATTCATAGTCCTTAAATTAGATTCTGAGATTTTAGGATGATAAATAAAAAGTAGAAGAAATATGTACTGTGTACAATTGATCCTGATGAAAGAAATTACAGAACCAAGGGGTAATTATGCAAAATTTAACCTTTGACAGCGGTGTCAGTTGAGAGCTGAGAAGAGACGGTGAGAAGAGATCGGCGGCGAAGGTACGGGCGGCTCCGGAATACGGAGAGGGATAGTGGGGCCCGCTGGCAGAGACTTGTTCCAGCCATGGTCATGAGAAAAAGAAGGAGAGAGAAGGATTGGTAAGATAAGAAGGATTGATAACTGACAAGCAATGACGATATTGCGAGAGGAAATGAAAGAACCAGCGCAGCTGCAGAGTGGGGCCTACTGGCAGTGTCTTTATTTCAATGAAGCGTCAATTCTCGAATGAAAGCGATTTCAGTTTTTCTTACATTCAAATGGTTTTTATGTGACTATTTTTGTTTTTTAGAAATAAATATAATTAAATAATATATAAAATTTAAACGAAGATTAATTTTTACAGAAAATTTCAAATTAAATAAATATTTTCTGAAACACAATATTTTTCTTAGAACACGTAATTTTATAAAATAATAGAAAAATAACACAACTTATCACCGCGGAAGAATCTCACTAGAGTAATTAAAGAAATTATCTTTTAAAAAAGTTACAAGTGGTGAGAGGATTTCAAACTTTTAATTTATAGCAATCGAATTTTAAACATTTAATTTGAACAAATGTTCCTTTCCCTTCTTTTACAACAATAAATTTATTTATATTTCTCAAACTTATAGTATAAATGAACAAGTCAGTCTTGATAGATTATTATTATTCAAATATTTTCTTTAATTATAGTACATTGAAATTTTTAATATTAGTTTATAGAGGAAAATCCCACATGATAAAAAGTTATTTCGATACTTTTAACAATATCATTGTAAATGTTAGGGTTATCAATTTTCTGGATCGTCCGATTAGATTTGAACGACTGATCATTAATTATATAATTCAAAAGAACTTTTATATTATAAAATCAAATCCGTTCAAATCTAATTCAAAGTCCAGATTAAATGAGTGCAAAGAGCATCCATTGAAAATGAACGCAGAAGATATTTTTTCCAATTCGAGACGGGTCAATAATTCTTGACCTAGCCGATTCATTTTTTAGGGTAGTATCAAATAAAAAAATTGACATCTATTATTAGTAAATAGTCTAGTAAATTAAGTGATAGTTAACTATATATGATTGTATTAATTAATACATCTGTATATCTAAATTCTAACACAAATAATGATGAATCATGAACCTCGTTTCTTTGTGAAAAGATGCATGTAAGCATGTTGGAATTGTAAGAGACATTAACACTTAACGAAAATCCATAAAACAACCGTAAAAAAAAAAGGTTGATTCATGCAATTCATCGTCACTGCAAGATTTAGAGCTTAATTTTGACCTCCATCTTTGCATGCTTTCTTCTCTTTCTTCTCTTGCATGTGAAACATTCAGGTTCTGTTTGGAGGCAACCCGCGTCCACGGAAATGACACTATTTTCGTGAGAAAATCACTATTTGCTTTGAACAAATAGTGATTTTTTCACGGAAACAGTGTCGTTTCTGTGGGCGCAGGTTGCCTCCGAACAGGCCCTCAATCTGTGTTGTGGCTTGTAGGTAAGATCTTTCAGATTGAAATTTGTACAAATCTCAGAGCTATTATACGGTTTGAATATGCATAGAAAAAAACAGAGCACCTTTTAATTCAAAGAGGAGGGAACCACTCGATAGTCGTAATCTTTCTCCTAAAAAACACTGGATTTTTCAATAAATTTAGAGAATTATCTTAAATATAGAAGTATTATAAATGTTTCCATTATGTATTTTTTTTAACTGTATCTTCCTATAAAGATAAATAAATATAAAGAATGATTAAAATAAAAAAAATAGGAACTTAGAGAAATGATGGTTACTTGAATTATGTAGGTTAAATCCATTGATTTTACGTAAAAGAGCAAGAAATATGCAGGTTAAATGCATTGATTTTTGTTGTTACTTGAATATTATATTTTTTTTAATAATTAAGCAGTAGAAGCTTAAAGAAATGGAGGAAACATTTGTATCCTCCTTATACTATGCATCAAAATTGAATTATTTGAAAATAAATTAATAAATTGACTTGACTATATTGATTGAGATTTATCGGCAACGATAACATAAGATTTTTGAGGCTTTATTGGATAGAATTTTACGTAGTCTGGTTGAAATTTGATGTTTCAAAAAGAAGAATAAAGAAACGCCTATGATATTTTTAATGAGAGTTCCATGTATATGTTCAATTTGAGTTCTAATGTGAGTTAGCGCGAAAACGTCTATAATTAACAATTAAAATTTTGACTACTTGACAATCTATCACAATTTCTAACAAGAAGAAATCAAGAACAACACAATAATTTTATAAGAAAGTAAAAAAGAAAAAGAGTATAGAAATTTGGCACAATATGTAATGTGATTCGACAATGCCTACTTCATCTATATCACCTCCTAGCTGAATCAAACAAACAATGTATCAAAAAGTGTTTACAGAAAATTTATCAAAAAACCAAAAACATCTCACAATCTCACGAGAAACTTACAAAAAAAAATATATACAACCAAAGATCTTCATGGATCAAACAAAAATGAGATCTCAAAAGATCACAAATCCTAGAATGAGTTACTAGCAATTCTCTTTTGAATTTGACTATTTTAGCTCTCACTAAGTTCAAAAAAATTGGGGAGATTTGAAACCTTTTGTAATGATTTTACAAAGTTTTCTTGTCAAGGAAATGAGAGATATGCCCTTTAAATAGTTTTTATCAGCAAAATCAGCATTATGCGCAATCTTCAGTTACATGACTCGTTATAACTATTCATGGCTTGTTATAATGAGTTATCCATATGTTACAACAACGTACTTTTCTGTTAGCTTGGTACTTAGTTGAAATTTCAGCTCCAATGATATGTTATAACGAGTTGTGATTTTCCAAGTAAATGTATTTCTTCAAACAACCATATTTTTTTACTCGTAACTTCGATTTCAACATTTTTCAAAACATTGAAAATATCTCAACAAGCTCTATAAGTGTTCTCAAAACATCACCTACAAATTATTATCAAGAAAATAATTAAACTCTAATTTGTTTTGCAAATCGATAAACCAAATTTTTTTTTTAGGTCAACATTATATTCATGAAAATAAAAAGGGCTTAGCAATGTTATACGTATCAAAGATAGGGATTGCTTTCTAAACTGAGAAAATAAATAAAGTAGCATAAGAAGAAAATATTCTCTTTATAGGAATCACATTTTTTTTATCATAAACCTTTTGACTACATTGGAAAAGCGACATTCAATTATCTTCATGGATAAGAAAGGGACAAGGCGTTCGGTGCGTATGCTAGTTTAGGAAAAACAAGAAAAAAATTGAGCATTTTTTTAGGCAAGGGAAAACCAAAATTAATGCTACGTTGCAAGAGGTTATTACTTTTCTAGACCAATAACTTGCTTTTTAAAAATCTTGGAAGCTATATCTATATATTAATTGTTGGATGTGCATTCAATTGTTCATTGATAAGGAAGCATTTTTTTATGGGTGCGCACTTGGTTATTTCAGCATTTATCGACTGATTCAGAATTCTGACACATGTTCGAAATGATGATTATTCTTAAAAAAAATATTTTATATGGTCATTTATGCAAAAAAAATTAAATACATGATCATTTTTGAATTTTTTTTAATATATATGATCATTTTTGAAAATTTGTTCCAAAAGAGTCAGCTACACTTCTGCTGGCTCCGCCGCTGCATTTATCAGCACTTTCGTCATTATCTGTGATAATTAACCAGCGCAAAATATTCACTGACAATAAGGTTATTGGCAACAAAATGTGTTTAAACAATATAAAATTAAGAATCTTATCTCATTTAAAGTGTTCCAGGTTAGAGAGAGATCTAAGTTCAACCTTGATTTGAAAATTGTAACTTGATGAGGCGGATAGGTATTTTTCAAGATAATAGAGTGAATTTTCAAATATATTTTGTTTTCAATCTGTTCAGTGTTCACCTTAAATAAATGAAACTACACTAATTTGATCTTTTTTATATTTCTTGCGGATGAATCGGACACTCTTATTTATATATATATCATTTTCTTATTTGCTATCTTGAAATGAAATATAAATTGTAAACATTAAATCAATTATTGTATTAATTTCAGTTTTTGACACAATCTTTTTCTCAATGATCTTAGTGAAATGTGCTCATGATGCTGTAAAATTTGTTATTTTCATTAGAAAATTAATACCTAATATCAATGCACTATGAATAAATTAGAATAAATTACGAACAATAATTATGCATTTTAGACATGTCTAACAATTCGTCAACATGCATAACGATTCATCTAACATACATAACGATGAAGTATCGATGAAGGTGTTGACATTTATTTAACTTAACATGCATAACAATTCGTCTAACATGTATAATTATTTTTCAATATAAAATAATATATATACTAAATCGTCTAACATGTATAACATGCGTAAGTATATCTGCTCACTTTGATCAAAGCTTGTCTGCCTAGAGCTAGCTAACTAGGGAATGTAGTGTTAATTATGGTAATTAGTGCGAGGTCTCGAAGTGCGTTTATTGGTAACTTGGTAAAAGAGTAAATGAAAAGATGAAAGGGAAAAGGCTACATGAAAAGTGCGTTTATGGGTAATTTAGTCGGATTCGAACCACCACCTGCATGTACTCCTCACCTGAATCTGCCTCCATTCTGTCGATTGTTAGAATCACTTTCACCATTCGAGCTATCATCAGATAGTAGATTACATGTGTCGCACGACATCATTCAATAATCAAGAATTGACGTGCTGAACGATGCGAACGTTCTAAATTTAATTCAGGGAATCTACATTTACAAAGTTTACTTGCACGAAACGTAATTGAGCAGTCGTGATTTACGAGCAGCGCAGCACAAGATCTGATTTCACCATTCAACACCATCAGGCTTCAGAACTTTTCCAGTTTCCTGTTTCACAATCTTCTGTGACATTTCCTGTGCAACAATTGATGATAGATAATAGCTGCCCTGTTATTGCGACTTTCTCAGCGACTCAGGACCCATTACACGGAAGGACGCATTATAACGGTTAGAGCTCACATCGTGGGACTTGATGCTCTGTTCTTCCTATATGTCTTTCCTCTTTTCTTTTTCAATTTTATTTTTCGGATAAAGGCTCGTAGTCGTAGGCAATCCCGACATATGTCATTGTCATAATACCTTAAGCAATATGGCATCTCCAATTCTCCACATATACAATAATTAATTGTAATTTTTGAAAAGAGAAATTTAGGTTATCACACTCTGTGATTGACTGATTTCAGTTCCACCGACGGCACTATCAGTTGTGTTAGTGGCCTCCAGCCAACTAATTCTCGGCCATTTATTACTTACTTCCCCAATTCATTATCAGACAAAAGAAAATATTAGAGAAAATTGAAGCATGGAAACTACCCCCATCGATATCATAATTTATTGATATAAAACAAACGAACGCGGTCTCTATTTGGCACGGTTAGTAAACTAACTACTATTTTTCTTTCCGCTAATATTAATTTAATTTTGTTATTATATTTTTTTGGACGTACATCTGATCTAGTTTAATATACTCATGGCGCAACATTTGCGTTACTGTTCATTTCCACAGTGCGAACGGATAGTATTTTCATTGTTCACCGCTACAGTAAAATCGTTGCTTTTTTATTTTTTTCCCTCTCTTTTTATTTTATTTCCTTCGCGCGGAAGGTTGACTGTAATATTTTTTATTGGTGCTCCAATTTAGATTCAATATAAATTTTACAGTCGTAATACAAAAATATAAAATTTAACTTATTCGCGCAGAGCGCGAACCTATTTAACTAGTGGTATTTAAAGTTTCTAACATCTACTAAATATTTCTTAACAAGATGAAAACTAATGTTGCGCCACTGTTCATTTCCACAGTGCGAATGAACAGTATTTTCATTGTTCATCACTACAGTAAAATCACTATTTTTATTTTTTCCTCTCTTTTTATTTTATTTTCTTCACGCAGAAGGTTGACTGTAATATTTTTTGTTGGTGCTCCAATTTAAATTCAATATAAATTTTACTGTCGTAATATAAAAATATAAAATTTAACTTCTTCGCGTGGAGCGCGAGCCTATTTAACTAGTGGTATTTAAAGTTTCTAACATCAACTAAATATTTCTTAACAAGATGAAAACTTTATACTCACGATAGATTTGAATTCATGATTTCTTAAAAATCATCTTAGATAAGATAGCTAAATAATAGACTATCAGACAATTTGCATTTTATTGTAATTATATTAATTACTGTATTATTCAGATGGTTATATATGCATATTAAAAAATTTACAATTCAGAGAATTGTTTTTTAGTATTAATATGTATATTGCTTTAATATTTAGACCTGCATATGAATTGTTTAGTTTGACATAATTCGTTATTGTATGTATTATATCAGTAATTATGCATCTTTTTTTATTTATTCAAACTAAATTATTCATACTATTTGTTGTTTTAGAAACACGCATAAGAATTTGCTCAATTTTACATTATTAATTTGTATTTATATTAATTTTTTAGTACTTGTTGCACTGAAAACAAACAATAATCGATAATTTTTAACTTTTAACTTTTATTTTTATCCCGTGTAAGCACCAATTTAATTTCAATCGGTATATAGAAATACAATTGTTAATTTAATTATTTTGCTAAATATAATTAAAAAATATATTAGATAGATAAACATGTTTAAATAGTATGAACAATTTGACATCGATGGATATAATCCAATTTTGTTAAAATATCAATTATTTTTATGCATGTTTTATGATTAATTATGCGTAGTAAACAAGCAATAATGTAGATATAAATAATAAATTTCTAATATTCCGTTAAAATTATCAAGCTTTATTCCGTTGTTCCGGCTGGAGAGTGCACCGAGAAGGAATTCATATATGCTGTTATTATTGAAGATAATAGAATTCTGTTTTTCTCTAATCTATTGTTAATTTTCAATTCAACAAATAAAATATATTATACATCAGATCCGTGCAGTTCATCTGTACCGTTTATTTATTTGACCGTTCATTTTCAATTCAACAAATAAAATATATTATACATCAAGTTCCGTACAATTTATCTGTATCATTTATTTATTTGCATCGAAATCTAACAATCAGATCAGAAAATAACACAACTCTATTATCCCAAAACTATTATTTCCGAGAATAACAGCAGATACATAACTCATTTAATCATCCCAAGCACGAAACCGAAAAGAGAAAAAGAGAAAGTCGCCATCCAAAATTTATCTCTACTTCAAACTCTTAAAATAGTTAAATCATGCAGATCTTGATTATTAAAATTCAGATAACGACTGAATTTAACTACCCTCAGTAACCATCTTAGTAGCCGTTGGAGAATAATAATAATAATAATAATAATAATAATAATACAAAATCTCTTTATTTTCCACTGAGGTATCCAACATCAGATCCAAATTTTAATTTCTATATATTTTTTAAATTATTACGAATTATTACAAAATTACAATAATTGATTAATGTAACAACTCAAATCGAGATAAAACTAAAAATGGAAAATCAAAACCAATCAAAAAGGAAGAAAGAATGAATTAAACCAAAATAAAAAAAGATAGATTTATCAGACACCGGGCTAACTCTTATCTGTACTGTTCTAACCGTAATATAACCAAAATAAAAAATATATAAAAAAGAAACCACCGCCCCTAACCTGCAATCAATCCCAATTTCCGGCGATATTCGCGATTCACCGATCCATGTAGCATCCCATAAGCACACAAAAGTTACACTGAGAGAGCCACAGGAGGTCGAGTTTCCTCAATTTCTCTGTGTTTTTTTCAATTTAGTACTAGAAAGTCCAGCTCAAGACCTTTATTTTAGGCTTACACTTTGCATCGATTGGAGGCGGTGGCGGAGGTACTGATCTCGGCGAAGGAGACGGCGCCAAACTCACTACCTTAGCTACTCCAACACTAATTCCAGTACATGAAACCCTAATAGCAATTTTGAAGGACCGGAGCCGTCCAATCTTGACTCCAGCCTTCGTATCCAGCTCGATCTCTAATGGATAGCTCTTCTTCTTCATTAGATCTGCTCCTTGAGACGGATCTACACTCCGACCAGAACTTGATAAAGAGACCGGAATTATTGACACATTATTTGGATCCAGCATGAATGCGGGTATAGATCCATCAGCCAAGTCTACTGAATCTGAGAAAGCTGATATCGAGACATCGCCGTAAGAGAAGGATATTTTCTGATTTGGGTTTCGGGCTGTGACAGTGAAATTCAACCGAGCCGATAGTAGATCCGAACTGGAAGATACGTTGAGACTAGCTAGTCGAAGAGAAGTAACATTAAATGTCGGTTTTTGAGGGTGGTAGAGTACATACAACACTCCGGCGGCTATGGCTGCGAGAAATACGAGGCCAATCAGTAATAGAGTGAACCAGAGACAACATATGCAACACCAGTTGCGACGACTTCTCTGTCGGGATCTAGGAGGAGGAGGATAGGGTTTTGGTCTGTACTGATACGGCGGGACCACACGAGGGGGCACCGCCGGTACCGGTTTGGGGGCAGCAGTACCGTTTGTGGCGGCGCCGTTTACTGCTCTTCCAGGTGGCACCGGAAGAGGGTTTTGTGCGGAGCCTGACGTGGCGTACGTTCTGTCGCCCATTTCGCTGTTTGCTGTTTGGAGATGATGAGCAGATTGAGCGACAAGAGGATGCGGAGAAGAGAGAAATTAGTGATGGGTTTTATTTATAACTCGGTTAGAAGTGTGGATTTCAGTGGGAGGAACAATTTCAAGCTGGACATGGTATGTTTCACCGCGAACATTTTGTCCTTACTGGTGGTGGGCCCAACAAATGCGTATGTCTCATTTGCAATTATACCGTGCCTAGCTGGATATTATGCAGAGGTAAGATTGTGCGCGTCAAACTCCTGAAATTTTGACATAATCGTTGAGCGTCTCGTACAAGAACAATTAAACCTGTGTGGGTCCTTCGCGTCAGCGGTTTACGAACTGTATGTACGGCATGGTCGAGGTCTAGGGAAATATTTAAATCGGTGGTGTGATTCTGCCTAGGAGAGGTCGGTGTGGTGGCCCGGGATCGTCGGATATGAATCGATTGATCAGAAAGGTTAGCGGTGCGAGGAGATTCGTGCTAAGGAAATGGACGAAATCTTGCTGGACCGGATAAGGGGAGCCCTTAGAGCTGGCATAAATGACGCTTGCGGAGTGGAAGATGCTAGTTTTTAGTTGTCTGATCGGGACATCTTTTGATTTTCTGTGTTCTAAACTGTATAGCATCATATGTTGCGTTTTGTAATCGCCTTCCACTGTTCCACTACGAATAGTTTTATAAAATCGGACGGCCTGGATTGAAAGCTGAGCACTTTAGTGCCGTTAATCAACCACTGCTCAACTTCCTCACTTTGTGCAAAATGTCAGTTACAATTTGTTGACTTCATGTTATCATAAAAGAAAAGAAAATTGAGTTCAATCTAACGACTCCTCAGTGGAGAAATAACTGCTGTTATGAGAAAAATTAGAAACCCTGATCCATGTATGTATAATGATTCTATGCATGTTAGCCTCTTAGGATACTTATGTTTTTTTTCGTGACGTGTCTATCCTAATGTAACGGCAATATTAAGAAAAAATATTAAAAGAAACGTGTAATTCTACATATATAAAAGTTGATCAGTTTGGTCACTGTAGATTCCACAGTACTTATAAACAGTAAACAGAACAGTGTTGTTTGTATGTAGAAAAGTTGATCAGTTTGGTCACTGTAGATTCCACAGTACTTATAAACAGTAAACAGAACAGTGTTGTTTGTGATTTTGTTTCTTATTTTTCCCTGTCATTCTCCCTCTTTTGTTGCTTGCCTCGCATTTTTTTTCCCTTTAGTCATTTTTAATTTTTAATGTGCGACTGTTATTTCTCTGCTCAGCATTTCTTTGACTTTCTGTGCTTTGTTCATCATTGTTTTCTTTCGGTCAGTCTGACTTTTGTCTCTCAGCTTTACCATATTCCTTTGTTTCTTGTGTTTCTGCTGTGTTTCATGCCATCTTCGCCTTTTCCTTTTCTGCCACGCATGTTGTTTCCTTTGGTTATGTTGGTTGTTGCTTTGCTTTCTTCGAGCTTGTGTTGCAGCTGATCAGCTGCAATGCAACCTTGTCTTACACTCTTTCTCTCGAGATGTCTGCAGGGTTTGTGGTTAAGCTTTGTACTTCTCTTTTTTTTTTCATTTTATAATGTTTGTGTAAAATCTTTTTACTTTGCTTTTCTGGCCTTCTCGGTTTCGTCCTCCTTGCTATTGTATGTGTGCTCGCATTAGCCAATTTGTGTCTGTGCTTTCGGGTCTCAAAGTGGGCCCCTCTGCCACTCTGTCCCTTTCTGCTGGCTTCCTCTGGTTGCTGCGCTGGCTTTGTGTCATGCTTTGCTTCCACGTGCACGATTGCTGCCTATTTTCCTTCTTTGTTTGTCTTCCTTGCTTGTGTCCTTGCATACTGTTGGTGTTCTCTTTGTTTTCCTTCCTTGCCTCTGTACTTGCATTTCGTTGTTGTTCTCTTTGTGGTGAGGTTTTTGCCTCTTCGTTTATTTATGCGTTTTTATATGTTCGGTTCTTAAATCCACTTGTGTGCATGCTGGTACTGCTGGTTTGGGTTCGTCCAGGTAGTCCGACCTTTTTTGTGGGTGTTTGGTGTTTTGTTGCGAAATGGTAGATCGTTTCCTTTGCCTTTCTTCGTGTTGTTGGCCTATGCTTTGAGGGTTGTGCACGTTACCTTCTCTTTTGGTTTAGTTTTGGTTGGTTCGAGTTTGTGCTGTTGTTTCATGGGTTAGGCTTTGGTCGTCTGTTCCTTTGTTTTTGCGTTAGGCGGTTCATCTTTTTTGTCCTGTCGTGTGTTCTCCTTTTTTCTGGTTTGGCTTTCATCTCCGGGTGTATGCCAGCTCTATTTTCTGCTTTCCCACTCTGTCGTTGTGGCCGAGTAGCACGACGATGTTTTCTCTGTATATTTGATAATATGTTGTTTGTGTGTTGCCTAACCATCTTTTTTGTGTTTTCAGGTTGCGTTGCGGTCATTCTATTGCTGGTTCTTGCTGTTTCGCTGCGTTCAGCTCTGTTATTTCTTCTTGTCAGTTGGTATGTTTTCCTTTGTTTTGATTCCCACCGATAGTTTTGTATTTTGTTTACATATTTTCTTCTGTTCGTTTTGTTCTTTGCGCTTTCCTGGTGCGTCAATTCGCTTTTTATTAAGTTTCGTATGCGTATGTGCTTACTATGCCCTCCTTTGTGGGTCACTGTATCGCAAACTGTTTATTGCATCGTTCTCCCTATTTCTTTTGTCTCCGATGAGTCGTGCGGTTCTGCCTTATGCTGTTCTTTCCCGTCCCGCTATTTTCGTTGCGCTTGCTCCTGCATTGTATTGTTGGATCTCTTCTCTTGCGTTCACTGTCGAATAAACTGGAATGGAACTGGATGTGTTGGTCTTTGTTTTCCTTTTTACTTATGCCATGCTTATTGGTGGTGTCATTTTTGCATCTATTTACATTTGCTGTTTTGCTTGCTGTTTTCGTTGCTGCTTGCTCACTGTTTGCATGCTTCTCTGTTTGTTTTCTTCGGCCTGCGTGCTGCTACTTGCTTTGGATGTGTTTGCGTTTGCTATCGTTATGTCTTATGCTTTGTAGTTACTTTGTTACTTGGTGGTAGTTGTGTGTTTTGTCTTGTGTGATTTTGCTTTGTGTTATATGCTGCATTCTTCGCTGCGCCATGAACTTACGTTTCCTTTTTCTTTTCTTCTAATGTTATTTTTAGCTTATAATTATGTCGCTGGTTGTTCCTGTTGCGCATCTTACACACCGATCGCATCGTGTGAGGATCCATGCTAGAGTACTAAAAATATGGACGGCTTTTGATGCTACGAAGGGGATGACATATGGCATCAATTTCGTCCTCATTGACGAAAAGGTTTTCACTATTACTGTTGTTTTAGCATGTTTTTTGGCCATGTGTTTGTCATTGTCCATCGTTGGTTGTTTGTTCGTTTTTGATTTAGCTTTTGCCTGTTTCTTTAGCGTGGAGTTATCCAGGGATCGATTCCTGTGAAGGATTACGAGAGGGTTTCTTCGGTATTGAAGGAAGGTAGTGTCTATGAGTTCGCAAGGTTTACAGTCCAGGCTGCAAGACAACATTATCAGGTTGTCAAGAATGCATATTCCTTGGCTTTTACAAGTGACACTGTTATCATCCCTCTGATGTCATCCTCTTTGAATATACCAATGTATTACTTCCATCTGGCAGACCTTGAGGATATCAGGAAAGTAACTTCTGGAGTTGCTGTTGTAATAGGTCAGTTTCTTTCGATGGTCCTTGTTGCTGCAGCCGTTAGTCATTTTTAAAATATGTTATATTTCTTTTGGGCACAGTCACTGATTGGTGCCTGTTTTTTTACCAGCACTGAACAACCGACATTGTTTTGTCTTCCTGTTTATTGAACCGTGTTTTCCTGTTTTCCCTGATTTGTACAGATGTTGTTGCTAGGATAGTTGGATTCGGTCCGCTTGAAATTGTCAGCAACAAGGGAGGGGGAACTACAAGGATTAGGAATATGTACATTGCCAACGAGCGGTCCGTTTCTCTTTCCTTCAGCCTTTTCTGCATTCATCCCTTGCGTGTTCTGCCATTTTTCGTAAAGATCTTATGGTTTTGTTTATTTGTTTTTTTTTGTAGGGATTACCTGGTTGAGGTTGTGCTATGGGAGCATTTCATAGATGAATTTGATGTACCCATGCTTGCTGAGAAGTCGAAGGTGCAATCTATTGTTGTTGCCTGCAGCTCGCTGCAATTGCGAGAGTTCCGAGGTCACATAGTGTTGCAATTTTGTTTATTTATGCATTTCTTTAGCGTTGCTTTTTTCTTCATGTTTCTTTGCAAATTTTCAATCATTCTCTTTGTTTCTTATTGTCTTGCCTTTTTAATTTCAGGTAAGTGTGGGCTGAAAACTTTCAGTGGGACGCGCTTCTACTTTGATGCTGACATAGCAGAAATCATTGCTTTTCGTTCAGCGTATGCTCCCTCTGGAATTCCTTCTTTTGTTTTTGTTTCAGCTTCATTCATGTTTGCATATCTCGCTTTGTTTCCGATTTTCGATTTACGTGTTGCTTGTGATTTTACGGGTGCTTGCGTTTGTCTGTTAATAGTTATCTCTATATGGTTTCATTGCTTTGGTCTTTGCTGGTGTCTTTATTTGATTTTTCTACCTTACAATCTTTTTGTCTTTTAATTTTGGCTGCCATTTCCTTTGGAACTATGCAGGATTCCATCTGCTTCTCCGCAGATATTTACTGAAGGTGAGGCTGCTGCGGGTCTCACAATTGTTCAAGTCAAACCAGCTGCAAGGAAGGTGACATTGAAGGAACTTTCTCTGCTTGATGCAGAATCTAATATGGTTCGTTGATCTGCTTATTTTTGAATATCCATCACATAAAATTGCAATTTGTTAGTTAGTTTATGTGCATTTCGTTTGGAAGCCTATTATTTGCTCAGTCCTGTTTCTTATCTGTGACATCCGTTTATGTATCTTTTTGCTATATATAGGAGGGTCTTTTCCAATGTGTCGCTGAGATTATTGATATTAACAATCAGTTTAGCTGGTGGTATCCAAGTTGTCCTTCTTGCTTCAGAAAGGTCCGAGATGCTGATTTGCGTCCTTGGTGTGCAAATCCGTCCTGTAAGAGTAAAACAAACCATGTGGATCCTGTTCCATGGTATGTCTCATGTCATCTTTTCCTTCTTTTCATTCTCTTCTTATTTCTTTTGTTCATTCCTTCTCTATTAAACATGTTGTGCTTATTGGTCTCACTTTTTTTTGTTCTGTTTCTTGCGCATCCTAACCGCCTTTATTTAACCATTGTTTTCGCTTCTTCTTCCTTTGGCTAGGTATCGCCTGCCAATTCAGGTCGCAGATGGAAGTGATGATGCCGAATTTGTTCTCATAGGTAGGCAGGCGGAATTTATCGTTGGGCTTACTGCCCGTTCGGTTGTTGCAGAACATAATCCTACGCCGGATTCCGCACCACCTGCATTGATGCAACTGATTGGAAAGAGATATCTCTTTATTGTCTCCCTGAAACATATGACGGTATATACTGGTTTACGATCTTATACAGTGCAACGCGTCGAACCAGTGCCACACGACCAGCCTCCTTTGCAGATAGCTGGTCTGCTTGATGCCTCTGCACCTGTTGATCCTGCATGTGATCGTGATAATACTGCAGATGAAGAGCTTGCTATTGTTGCACCTGTCAACCCTGCTTTTGGTGCAATTGATTCAGAGTCTTCTCCATCAACACTACCTCTACTATTAGTTGCAGATGCTGATCGAAAAGGAAAAAGGTCCTCGCTGTCCTTGCATTTTTCCCTTGCTGTCCATTGTTTTCTCTCATGTCATCATTGTTCAACTGTAATTTGTTTTCGTTTTAGGCCTGTTGCTGAGCCAGTTGGAGTGGACGCTCTTCGTGCTGTAAAGAAAAGCCTTCATTTTGTCCATGAAATCAAGAAAGAGGGTGAACGGTCAGGCCGTTATTCTTTATATTCTTTTGGCTGTGCTTCTTCCATTTTTCACTTATTGCACAATTAGTACGCGTGTGTGTATATGTTGCTTTTTTCGCGTGTGTTTCCCTTATTCTTATTTGTCCACCCGCTTCTATGTTCTATTGCTGTTGTGGTTGTGTGATTCTTTTAAATTTATTTATCAAGTTGTTCTTGCACCGCATTGTTCTTCTTGCTTACTTCTTTGCGTTATGTTTCTATTGCGCAGGAAATCAGCTGGTCCAGCAGGCAGATCGCCAACACATGGTGCAGCATAGTTTGTTCCTCTCTACACATATTGCACCTTCTTTGCATGCACTGCTCTCTTCCTATGGTTGTACAGTTTCTACTTAGGTTCGCTTTTCGCTTTGCAATAAATTTAACTTTTGTCCACCTTTTGTCAGAATATCATATTGATAGCAGGTGCTTTTGTGTGCGGTGTTTTGAAGGCAGCTTCTCGATGGCTCTGTTTTTTGTACTGTCGTATTGTAAGATGTTCTCTTGCAAAAATGTTATTGCATGCCTACAAATAATGTTTGTGGCCTTATTTTGTGTATACCTATCTTTGCAAGGCAGTAAAAAGACAAGCTATATATGCTGCTTTCATTCCAGTTTATTCTGCTATGTCACCACGTAATCAGTGGTGACATTATTGCAAGTCTGATAGATCAAACAACTTATAATCGTCTGTGTTATTTGTTGCTATTGTCATATCGACTTTCACATATAGAGAACCATGCATATCCTGCCAGAATGCATTAACTAATGAAAACAATTTTGCTGCCTTCATTTTTACATGCCATGGTATAATTATTCAGGAAATTGTTGGCCTGTGCGTTTTATTATCCACCTTACTTGACGATAAACTATTTAGACTTCCTAAAAAACATAATTGCATATATATTTTCCTTTCTTCTTATTTTCCACGCCAACCAAGATAGCAGTTATTATATAGAATCGTTTGTTCTTGGTGATTACATTGTAAATGTCGTCTGCTAATTCAGAAAATGAAAACATGCACAATCTCTGCTTCAATTTGCAAACTTTGTAAAATAGTATCATTGTTAGCAATTTAACGCATGTCGCTTAACTGTTCTTTCATGCGATCGCAAAAGATGTATATGTATATAACCATAAATAAAATTATGAAACAATAGCTTGACATTGTGGCCATTTTGCCTTCTGAATTATTAGTAATGACCACACATGCATGCTCATGGTTCACGCAAGAAAGTTAAAATTTAAACTTTCATATTACAATAATAAAATTATAATAAACTGTTTAATTAATATGAAAAAATAAACAAAAATAATTGCAGCGAAAAATTCGGAAATTATGAACGGTGCCGGACAATAAAACATAAGTATATAAATAAAAATGAAACACTCATCATTCAATAAGGGAAAAAGTAATCGCAGGGAAAAACTCAGAAGTTACAATCATGCATCTTACGCCATACATTATACATCATAGGAAGTGAATCATGCATCATGCAACATGCGGCAGTCAATATACATCTTACGTCATACGTCAAGCGTTATATGTCATGCATCTTGTGTTTTATGTCATGTGTTATATCTCATGTAATATTCTCCATGCATGATGCATGAAGTTTCATTCGTCATGTTACATGTGTCGTACGTTATGCGTCATGCAACTATGCGTTGTGCATCATGTGCTATCAGTTATAACTCATGTCCGTCATGCAGCAAGACGTGCAACAATGTAATGCGACAGTGTCACACAACGCCATGCAGGAGCTAGAGTGATGTGCCACACAACGACGTTATGCGTCATGCATCATGTGCAGCAACACCGTCGCATATATCACATAACGCCACAACATAACACTGCCGCATCACTCTAGCACATGAAGGTGCCGCATGACGCTACAACATGACATTGTTGCATGCTGCAACAATGTGCTCACAACGTCGCATGACGCTGCCGCTGCTTACAATGCCAATGCCGCCGGCGCTACCTATGACGCTCACACCAATGCGCCGACTGGCACAACCATATGACGCCTCTGCATGACACCTCCGCATGCCACCGCCGCATGACATAACCGCATAACCTCACCGCATAACACCACCACATCACGCTACTGCATGACACTGTTACATCACAACATTGCATGACAACATTGCATGACACTACTACATGCCGCACCAACACATTACCACTCCCACATCATGCCTCCGCAAGACACTACAACATCGTACTGCCGCATGACACTGATGTTATCACTACCGCGCAAAACTGTTGCGAAAGTTGTTGCATGATGTATTATCACCCCGCTGCATCACATCGCCGCATAACATTTGTTGCTGAATGACACCGCCACTCAAACTGCGGCATGATGCTGCTACATGACGTCATCGCATGCCGCCATCACATGACGCCGCCGCATTACATCACTGTATGACACCACCGCAAGACACGGCGGCATGCCACCGCCGAATGCCACCACCGCACGTCACCGCCGCAAGACATCACCGCTTGCCACAGCCGCAACACACTGCCGCATGTCGTCATCGTAAAACGCCACCGCATGACACCGACACATGACACTGACGCATGACGATGCCGCAAAACACCACCACATGACACCGATGTATGACGCCGCCGCAAGACAGCAACACATGACGCTGCCACAAGACGCTGTCACATGCTGCTACTGCACACCATCGCCGCACGACGCCGCCACACAACGCCACTGCACGATGCTGCCTCACAGCACTACTGCATGACGCTGCCGCACAACACTGTCACATGACGCTCCTACATGACGTTGTCGCATGACGCTCCTGCATGACACTATCGCATGACATTGCTGCATGCTGCAACAACACAATGGCGCTGCCGCATGATAGCTCTGCATGACGCCACTGCAACGTGCTGCTGCATGACGCTGCTGCATGACGCTTATCTTACCGTTACCGCGTGACACTATCGCGAAAATTGCTCTATGACATATGACGACGTTGCCGCATCACACCGCACCGCCGCATGACACTCAACCACGAAAAAGTTAAAATTAAAAACTTTTATATTACAATAATAAAATTATAATAAACTTTTTAATTAATATAAAAAACAAAAAAAAGTAAGGGTACGGAAAAACTCAACAATTATGAATGGTGGCAGCCACCAACATATGACTATATTAATAAAAATGAAATATTGGTCATTCATGCATTATGTGTCTATCATTGTTATGTAACTTGCGTCATGCATCATGCATCTTACGCCATGCATCATACATCATAGGTCATGCGCCATGTATCATGCAAAATACAACATACGATATGCATCATGCATCGTGCGCCATCCACCATATGTCATGCGTCTCCTGTTCTACGTCATGTACTATATCTCATGTGACATTCTTCATGCATCATATACCAAGTGTCATTCATCATGCTACATGTGTGATGCATCATGCACCATGTAACCATGCGTTGTGGGTTGTGTCACATACGTCGTGCACCATGCAATAAGCGTTATAACTCATGTCTACATGACAGTACCGCATGATGTTGTCGCATTCCACCGTCACATTACGCTGGCACACAACACTATCGCATAATGTTGTCAAATAACACTATCGTATGACGCAGTTGCATGCTGCTCTTACATGACACTGTCGCATGACATTTGCTGCACGTCTCGCTGCATGACGTCACCGCACGACACCACATGACACTTCATGACACCGTCGCATATATCACATAACGCCACGACATAACACTGCCGCATCACTCTACCACATGAAGGTGCCGCACGACGATACAACATGATACTGCTGCATGCCGCAACAATGTGCTCACAATGTCGCATGACACTGGCGCTGTTTACAATGCTAATGCCGCCGGCGCTGCCTATGATGCTCACACCAATGCGCCGACCGGCACAACCGTATGACAGCTCTGCATGACACCTCCGCATGCCAGCGCCGCATGACTCAACCGCATAACCCCACCGCATAACACCACCACATCACGCTACCACATGACATTGTTACATCACAACATTGCATGACAACATCGCATGCCACTACTACATGCCGCACCAACACATTACCGCTGCCAGATCATGCCTCCGCAAGACACTACTGCATCGTATTACCGCATGACACTGATGTTATCACTACCGCATGACACTGTTGCGAGAATTGTTGCATGATGTATCATCACCTCGCTGCATCACACCGCCGCATAACATTTGTTGCTAAATGACACCGCCGCTCAAACTGCGGCATGATGCTGCTACATGACGTCATCGCATGCCATCATCGCATGCCGCCATCACATGACGCCGCCGCATTACATCATTGTATGACACCACCGCAAGACACCATCGCAAGACACTGCGGCATGCCCCTGCCGCATGCCACCACCGCACGACACCGCCGCAAGCCACCACTGCATGCCACTGTCGCAAGACACTGCCGCATGTCGTCACCGCAAGACGCCACCGCATGACACCGACACATGACACCAACGCATGACGCTGCCGCAAGACGCCGCCACATGACACCGACGCATGACACCGCCGCAAGACGGCAACACATGACGCTGCCACAAGACGCTATCACATGCTGCTGTTGCACAGCATCGCCACACAACGCCGCCGCACAACGCTGCCTCACAGCGCTCCTGCATGATGCTGCCACACAACACTGTCACATGACGCTCCTGCATGACGTTGTCGCATGATGCTCCTGCATGACACTATCGCATGACATTGCTGCATGCTGTAACAACACAATGGCGCTGCCACATGACAGCTCTGCGTGACGCCACCGCAACGTGCTGCTGCATGACGCTGCTGCATGATGCTTATCTTACCGCTACCACATGACACTATCGCGAAAATTGCTCCATGATACATGATGACGTTGCCACATCGCGCCGCCGCATGATGCCGTTTGCTGTTGAATGGCATTGCCACCCCTATAGCTGCATGATGTTGTCGCGTAACACTATCACATGACACTATGACATCATTTTTTCCTAAGAATTTCACCCCCAACAAGCATCCTTCTCATCTTCTTCTTACAATTCTACCCCTATTACTGCCTCCTCATAGTACTGCCAACAAACAAGCTATTTCACTACATGATTCCTTGACTTCATAAAACTACATCTGTAACTAATCATAACAATATTCCCGTTTGTTGCCCAACCCTTTTAATTATACACTCCGGTACAGATATATTGTTACCTTTATCCTTTTGTTTAGAATTGGCATTATCCCATACTTTATTTTGCACCGTCCAGTTTATATGCTCTGTTGCTATTCAGCACCGCCCTTCATCAATTTTTACACTAAAAAAATCAGCGCTCAAACCTGCTCTGCTTAAAAACAAACAAAACCATCATACATGCTTCCTTGCGACGTCTATTCCGCCTTCACACACATTCCTCTCTTTAAGTCTCCTGATTTTATGAAAATCTAATATTGCTTTGTTCCATCATGTGCGACAACTTCAATCAACTTCTACAAAAAAAAAAAAAAACATTCTGCGCAGAATTGTGCATGCTCATGTCAGATCATAGTATTAACATAATGCCATTATACACCCACCTTCAACTCTATTGTATTAAATATAACTTTCTGTTGCTTTGCATGTCTACCAGGACTTTTCTCACACATGAACAATTCGGTTTTTCTCAACTGATCTCCTTCTGTGCATCTTCAATGCAATGCCACCAAAGAAGAAGTTTAGTTGTTTTGTTGATCCATATATAACTGCATCGGATTCAGGTGCTATTTCTTGCTCGTGTCTAACTTCTTTTCCAGCGTCTGTAATCAGATAAAAGAAATTTCCATTTTCAGCAAAGCAGCATATTTGTCATTCTAATCAATTTCTGATTTTTCCTGTTTTGCATGCAATGCTTGCTTATATTCTCATTTATTCTCTGTTCTTCTTCTTCCAACAACCACGTAATATATGATATATATATTTCATTTATTCCCAACCGCATTTATGCTCTACTGTTGCTTTCGCATTCTCATGCATTTCAATTTTGTTTTATCTTTTCTGGTGTCATCTGCTAATTCTATTGTTTTCATATTTATGCTGGAAGTCATTCTTCCAGTTCAATCTCTCGCTACCGCTCTTCCTCAAGCACATCAGATAATGAATTTTCCAATTCATCTCTTCATTCTGATATAGCTTCGTTTCCTGATTCTGTTTCATCTGACATAACGCGCTCTTCGCTTCACTCTTCTGCTTCAACTTCTGTATCATATAACACTTCTACTTCCAGCAGCAACATCAGCACACCAATTTGTTAGTCTACATTGTTGTTTTCTCATTCTACGCAACCTGATTAATTGTGTTTCTACATATTTTTCCTTTCTATTTTATCAAATACTTATCAATCTCTCATTCATTGTTTCAGCATCGCCTTCAGAACGGTCTGCCTCTTTGCCTCCTTCACAGAATGTTGGTATCACCGCTGACACCGAGCAAACTTCTCCTCAGACTCCTCGCATGGCAGGTCTGGTACTATACAAACCATGTA
This sequence comes from Eleocharis quinqueflora, assembly GCA_964058865.1. NCBI lineage: Eukaryota > Viridiplantae > Streptophyta > Magnoliopsida > Poales > Cyperaceae > Eleocharis > Eleocharis quinqueflora. The sequence goes on from CAXKVX010000567.1 coordinate 50,400, forward strand.
CTTTGTCCACGCATACTTTAGCTTTTTTTACATTCGTGCATTTTTTCATTAACGAAGTCTGCTTCTTCACTCTTTACTACCAGCAAATCGTCCAGCAGTTCTCAACTTAGGAGCACCTGAACATGCTTGCTCTTTCTGCGGTGCTCTTTTTTGGTACGAAGAACGCTGTAGATCTTCATCCAGAATTGGATATCCCAAGTACAACCTCTGCTGTCATCAAGGGAGAGTAGCCTTGCCTCCTTGCAAGGATCCGCCTCCTTTACTCTCTGCATTGCTGGATCCTAGAAATGGATCTGACTCAATTCATTTTAAGGATCACATTCGCATGTATAACTTGATGTATGCAGTGACGTCAATGGGTGTTAAAATTGATGACAATGTCAACAATGGTCGAGGCCCTTATGTTTTCAAGATATCAGGACAAGAGTGTCATCGAATGGGCTCGCTGTTACCCCATATTGGTCAAGCTCCAAAATTTGCACAACTTTACGTTTACGACACAGCGAACGAGCTTTCAAACAGGATGTCACACTTCGCTCATGGAACACTTGCAGACCAACCCAGACCACATATAGTGCAAGCTCTAAGAGAAATGTTGAATGAAAACAATCCTATTGTGCAAGGCCTCCGTACAGCTGCAGAACGTATCGATGGTGCTTCTGCCGATGATTTCCAAATAAAAATATGTGCTCAGCGTGGTCAACGTGCAGCACGGTATTCTTCTCCTGCTGCTTCTGAAGTTGTTGGCTTACTGGTAGGCCATTTTAATTATCAGGAACAGGACCGTGACATTATAGTACAAATGAGGAGTGGTGAGTTGTAGCGAGTCAGTTCTGCACATCCATCCTATATGGCTCTGCAATATCCACTTATGTTTCCATACGCTGAGGACAGTTTCTCACTAAACACTCTGTATAATTCAAGTGCGCCAGGAGCTACAACCGTTAAGAGAGACCATGTTACAATGGCTGAATTCTATTGTTATAAACTGCACATTAGAAATACTGAAGCCAACACTATGTTCAGATGTGGTAGACTTTTCCAGCAAGTTGTTATTGACATGTTTGCATGCATCGATCAAGCACGCATTCACTACCTCCATAAAAACCAGGCTTCTTTGAGGTCCGACACTCTGTCAAACTTAAGGACAGCAGCGCTAGAAGGCGACATGTGTGGCAGCCAAGTTGGCCAAGCAACTATATTACCAGCAACTCATACAGGCAGCCCTAGATATCTTTTCCAAAATTATCACGATGATATTGCTGTCTGTAGGCACCTAGGCCCGCCTCACCTCTTCATTACATTCACATGTAATCCATTATGGCATGAAATAACACACATGTTGTTGCCGGGACAGCCAGCCAACGATAGACCAGACTTGATCTGTAGGGTGTTCAAAATGAAATTAGATGAGCTGATTTGCGATATAAAAGATAAAAAATATTTTGGCCCTATTTTCGGATGTACGTATGTTTTTCTGCTTCCATTCAACTCATCTCTTCTGCTTTTCAATTTCATCGCATAAACATTATTAGTTACTAATGATATCATTATCTCCTTTTTTGCCATAACAACAAAACTGATGAGCTTTGATTTTTCTTGGACTAATTTTGCATCCAGTACAATAGATTTATTACATCCCTCTTTCCACAATTCTATCAGCACGACATTATGTTTGTTATTTGCATAACAATAAACAATTACATCATTTTCACATTTCTTTTTCATCCATTTTTCAAAATTGCCTTGCAAACCATCATTTTGCCTCTATGAATTCTAACTTGCCTCATTATTTTCATTATGCAGTAACTTATACCGTGGAATTTCAGAAAAGAGGCCTCCCACATGTTCACATCATTGTCTGGCTTTGTGATCAACAGCGTCTTACTTCTCCAACAGATATCGACACACACATTTCAGCAGAGCTTCCTAATCCGTTGGTTGACCCAAATGGGTACCATGTTGTTTGTCAATTTATGCTTCATGGTCCATGTGGCCAACAAGTGCCGAATGCACCCTGCATGGAAGCTAATCACTGCAGCAAAAACTTTCCAAAAGAATTTCATGAATCCACAATAATCAGCGATGATGGCTTCATTTTATACCAGAGGCGAAACAACAATGTAACTGCCATAAAAAATGGCATCACCCTTGACAACAGGAGTGTTGTTCCTTATAATATAAACCTGTTGTTAAAATACCAAGCTCACATCAACGTTGAGAGATGTCATTCAGCTTTGGTGATAAAGTATCTTCTCAAGTACATCTGCAAAGGAAATGATCGAGCATTCATTGCTGTACAGAAAACAACCGATTCTGCCTCATCACAGCATGTCCCACAACAAACCGTCCGCGATGAGATCACTGAATATCTAGATTGTAGATGCTTGACTCCACCAGAAGCTGTTTGGAGAATATTTCAATATGATATACATCATAGTTGGCCAAGCATAGAAAGACTTCCTATTCATCTTCCGTTGGAAAATAGCATAATATTCCATGAATCACAAAGTGTAACTGGCCTCGCTAAAAATACAAACTTGGAAAGCACAAAACTTACAGCATGGCTCAACCTAAACCACTTAAACGAACAAGCGCGGCAATATACCTATTCAGAAATACCAAAACAATTCACTTGGAACAAAACTCACAAAAGTTGGACAACTCGAAAAAGAGGATATCACTTAGGTCGTATCTATTACGTGCATCCAAACTCAGGAGAATTGTACTATCTCAGAATGCTCCTTAATTCAGTTCGAGGCGCGCAATCATTTGACCAGATACGGACCATTAATGGGCAAACTTACAGTACTTTCAAGGAAGCTTGCTATGCGGCAGGACTGCTTGGTGACGATAACGAATCGTTATACGCCTTACAAGAAGCAGCTTCCACAGCATCAGCTTCTCAACTAAGAACCATGTTTGTCAACATGTTGCTATACTCTCAAATCAGCAACCCACATTCTCTTTGGAATGCTTGCTGGAATTACCTTGCAGATGACATTGTTCACCGCCTTCGTAGACAACTACGGCTTCCAGAGTTTAATCTCCCTGCACAGACAATTAAAGACTACCTTTTGTTTGAAATTGAAGATTTGCTGCTGCTTAAAGGCCACACACTCCAATCAGTCGGTCTGCCCATACCGACACAACACCGTCCGCCGCAAATCGAAAATCGCCTTATCTCAGAACAACTATACTTCAATACTGTTCAGCTTCGACAACAAGCTTCGCTAATCTCATCAACCCTCAATTCAGAACAGTTAGCTATATACAATACTGTCATGGAATCCATCACGAAGAATGAAGGGAAACTTTTTTTTGTTTACGGACATGGAGGCATAGGAAAAACTCATCTCTGGCAGGCAATTACAACAACGTTGCGCACTGAAGGCAAAATCGTCCTCACAGTAGCTTCTCTACTTTTACAGGGAGGCACAACAGCGTATTCAAGATTCAAAATCCCCATCGACCTCACTGAAGGGACAACATGCAATATTAAAAAAGGTACTCAACTCGCTGAACTCATTATCGCAACATCACTTATAATTTGGGATGAGGCACCTATGAGTAACAAGATCTGCTTCGAAGCACTTCACCGCACAATGTGCGATCTTTTATCTACATATACACCCCAAGCCCGTCCGCGCACATTCGGTGGAAAAACTGTTGTTCTAGGTGGAGATTTCCGACAAACATTACCAGTTGTTCCTGCTGGCAGCAGATATGAAACGATCTCAGCATCAATAGTAACCTCCACATTATGGGACCACTGTATCTTACTTAGATTATCAATAAATATGCGCCTGCGCCACTCCCAAATGAATTCAACTTAAGAATAAGAAGCTGCAGCCTTTGCAAAATGGACATTATCTGTTGGAGATGGCATATTACCAGCAAAACAACTCTTTGACAGCACAGAACCTGATTGGATAGAAATACCAGCAGATCTGCTGGTTGATCATGGCTATGATAGGCAACAAGCTATAATACAAGCTGTTTACCCAAATTTGCAACTAAATGTTGGTGACATCAGCTACCTGCAAAGTCGAGCCATAGTGACCCCCAAAAACAACGTTGTTGATGACATCAACCAAATTATTCTGAACAAGCTTCCTGGTGAGGAACACGAATACTTCAGTGCCGATTCTGTTGACAAATCAGAAAATATTCCGCATGAACTAGAAGATGTATACCCAACAGATTATCTGAACACAATCACTTCAGGCGGACTGCCATCACATCGGTTAGCACTTAAAATAGGCGCTCCAGTTATGCTGCTGCGAAACATAGATCAACCAAATGGTCTTTGCAACGGAACAAGACTCATTGTCACACACCTCGCCGTCAGGCATATTCAAGCGCAAGTCATCACCGGAGCAGCTAATGGCAGTATAGTTCATATCCCTCGCATAACTTTCATCCATAAAGATAACAAGCTCCCATTCAAACTCCGAAGGAAGCAATTCCCAATCCGCCTTTGCTATGCAATGACAATAAACAAAAGCCAAGGACAATCACTTGCTGTTATCGGAGTTTACCTACCTGAACCAGTTTTCTCACACAGGCAATTATACGTTGCTGTTTCCAGAGCAACTTCGCGAAAAGGCCTCAAAATTCTCATCTCCAACAATAGCATCGAGTACAATAACAACACAAAAAATGTCGTCTACAAAGAAATCTTCTCAGCGATTGGTACCTACCTTTCTCCTACTTATCATTGAATGATTTCATACAATTCTTTCATTTACTCTCTGCCATTACACACTCTATGCCATAATTCATACCTAAACTAATTTCCAACACCTCAATTTATCATTCTGCAGCAAACCGGCTCGATCCCACCGCAACAACCTCTTCAGACAGATAGGTCAGCTCCTGTTCAACAATCACGCATGAAACTTGAAATGGTTTTCTGTATTATGTTGTTTCCCTTTCTGACATCCACTCCTCAATACTTCTCTATTTTTCAACGCAACAACAACTCGCTAACATACTTATGCACTCATCCAGTACTATATGTCACCAACGCATAACAACATCTTTACTGCAGTTCTTTCAAATATATTCATTATCATATCATAAACAATTACATACAGACCGCATTAAAAAAAAACAGCCCTACGTTCACTTCTTATTCCAGTGCTGCTGACGTTTCGCTTTTCTTCGAATTGTACTATGAACAATACAAACCACTCAGCTGCACTGACCGCAACATCTCATTACATCTTTGAATTCTACCAGACTATTCACTCCAAAACAAAAAAAGAAAGAACACCTTCAATTACATATTGCTTTTCTCTACGGCATTTATTTCTTAATTCATACAATTAAAATCCAACTGTTCTGTGCTGCTACATATCAATACATACATTACAGCTCTCCATAAGCGAAAAAAATACATGCATACCCCAATTTAAACAACTCAACAAACGAATCACTCTCATACATTGTCCATGTAAACAACTAAAACAACACAGCCAACAATTCCATTTCATCTCGTCACCCGTTCAACCTCATATATCTATATCCTTATTAACTTTTATGAACATAAAAAATCAACAAAAATGAAACATAGATAATCATATCTGCTCAATGAACAAATACCTTCACATGTCCCTGCTCACAACAAAAACTTTCACCAGTTCACCCAAATCGCCTTCTTCCATCCTCATCAATTATCTCAAATTCCATCTCTGCATCACTAACTAAACAGATGCTGTCATACATTCCATATCATCTTAATTGATTCTTTACCCTTTACGATTAATTACTTTCATTTTGTACACCCTTAACCACTTATTCTGTCAATCTTCTTTTATATCCATGATACTCACTTCTTCCCTGCATGTTCTCTTCCTAATTCAACAAATACTCCACACATCGCGCGTAGCGCGATCCTCTGCCTAGTTGTAACTAAAAGTCTAAAAGTGAGTTGGCCTAATTTATTTCCATCTCTAATATGTTGTAAGCATAAAATTGTGCAATTGTAACAAATTAAACAACAACTCTTTTATACTGCCCACTGATATATATATATATAGAAAGTTGTGCTAAAATACTTTATAAAGCACCAATATTCATATAATTTAGGCTCGTATCTCGACATATAAAGTGCAAGCGACCGATCAAGACCATTGAAAATGTTCTCCATACTAACATCTATTTGGAGACCAAATTTTACATTTTTTTTGTAACTTTTTACTATTTTATCTGATAGGTGGAAAATTCATTAATCTAACGATTTACAGACCTCTAATTTAACCAACTTTGCACTCATCCGATAAAATAGTAAAAAAATTGCAAAAATGTAAAATTGCGTCTCCAAATTGATGTTAGTATGAAGAACATTTTCAACGGTCTTGATCGACCATTTGCAGTTTGTATCTCGAGATAGAAGCCTAAAGTATATGACTACTGATGTTTTATAAAGTATTTTAGCCTAAATATATATATATATATATATATATATATATATATATATATATATATATATATTACATAATGACCTTCAATAAGAACAATTATCCTAAGATTAAGTGCCAAACATACTCACCTTAATATCAAAATATTCAAAATTTTCATCTAAAACTTGCTTCGATAATTAGTAGCTGGGTCCAGTTATAAATTTATAATGATTAATTTATTTATACAAGAACCTTTTTATGCAATTATTCCACGAGCCTTGCATAGTAATATATAGCAGGGACGGAACTAGTAAGGACTAGGGGCCAGCCGTATTCCTGAAAATTCTTTTTACAAAATATACCTGTATATTTTATAGTTCGTCAAACTTTTTTAAAATATGTTTATAACTTGCATTTTTTTAAATGTGTTTCATTTTGTCTATTATGAAACAAATTTATAGATCTTGTCTATTTTCGACGAAAATTCTGAATTCGTTCCCTATATATATTACACACTTATTGAATGTAAAAGAAGTGCATGCCAAGCACGCATGTACGGAAAATATTGCAAGATTCGTGCCATATTCTAATACATGAAATTGATGTAAAAAATTATGCTCACTGGGACTTTTTTGGAGTTCATTCAGAAAATAAAAAAAGGCATCGAAGAGATAACTAAAATTTAAATTAAGATGAAAGTAAGTAATGTGCTCCAGAGTTCTTTTCCGAGTGGAAATCAGGGGGAGAGAAGGAGAAAGAGGAGAACAACAGCTTGTAATCTAGCTCCAGAGTTTTTTTGGAGAAGGTGAAAGAGGGTGCGCAGAGGTGAACGAAGAGAATTCTTCAGTTCATTTCTTCAATTCCGGAGAATTTTATTTCCACCCGATTTTGGAGTTAAAAACAGTGACCTTCCACCATTTTCCCTTCCACTCCATTACTCTTCGCTTCAACTCTGGAGCACACCCTAAGGGATACTCGAAGATTTTAGCTCAAATTGGATAAGCTCGCAATATGTTTTTTTTAATACAAGGGATATTCGAACCACCAACATTTATTACTAAATGTCTCTTAACGAATTTCATCTTTACAGGAGCGTAATCAGTATATCGAGTTAGGAAAGTCGGCTTGCAAGTATAGTCTAATTTAATTATAAGGATGTCAAACTTCAATTTTAATCAAATTTTACAAATTTTAATCAATTTTTTTTAATTTTAAATATAATTTTAATTGAAATCTTACTATTTAATCAAATTTAATTAGAAATTTAAATATGAGATTAATTTTTTCTAGGCCAAAGAGGGACCGGACCCACCTTGGCCCCGCTGGTAGCTTCGCCCTACATCTTTGTGCTCGAGAAAGTTTGAAACGATGACCTCATGAAAGTCATCCTAATTAGCTATTATTAGATTACAGGATCATAAATTAGAAGGATAAAGGGTCATAGACATTACCTTTCCGGTGTATCCAACCTTCTCAATAGCAGTCTTCATAGTTCAACACCCTCCTTGTTTTCCTGTTTTGTGGTAGCAGAATTAATAGCAATGTGTTCTTTTCTTAAATATGAACTTAAATTGACATAAGAAACCAATACAAGAGAGTTGTATATTTTAGAAGCTGCATAGTCACAGACTGTATTATTTGTATATTTGCAATGATTAGCAAAGCTTACCAATACAAGAGAGTTGTACATTTTAGAAGCTGCATAGTCACAGACTGCATAGTCACAGAGATGAATCATTACACCATATACCTAGATGTTAGGTGCAAAGCCACCCTTATCACCAACATTGGTAGCATCTTGGCCATACTTCTTCTTGATCACAGACTGTATTATTTATATATTTGCAATGATTAGCAAAGCTTACCAATACAAGAGAGTTGTATATTTTAGAAGCTGCATAGTCATATACCTTCAAATTGTGATAAACTTCTACACCCATCTTCATGGCCTCCTTGAAAGAGGAAGCTCCAACAGGAAGAATCATGAATTCCTACAAAAAGTAATAAATGGACTAACCAAAAACTTCGGAAAATAAATTAGATATATTTTGTACCTTTTGTTTGCACCAACCCCACTCGTTCTTGGTTCCATCAAGCTCTTGCACCATGTAGTTATCAATCTCAACTTGAGCTGTGGGGTCCTTGCCGATCAAAGCAGGGGCAATGATATTGTTGACATTGGACACAACCTATAAAAGAGCATTACAAAGAAATTACACATCAAGGGCAAGTTGATGTAGGTTGGCATCAGAGTAAATGACGTGAAACAAAAGAGGGTAGAAATTCACCTTGCCAACACCTTTGCCAAAGTAGTTAGATCCACCATTTCTCAACTCCAAAGCCTCATAAATGTCTTGAAATAGAAAAGAGTAAGCTCAAATTAAATCCCCTTGAATTGAATTGTTATTTAATTAGCATAATCTCTTAGCCAATATCTCACAAAATTATGTAAACGTAGTCCTAATGACAACAATAGGAGATAATTAATCCTTTATGTTAAAAAGATATATTTATCAAAATCTATACAAATTGAAATTAAATCACACTTATGTCCAGTGATATAGAGCGCCCCCAAAACATACTAAAAACAACCATAGAAAACAACATTCTACAAAAATATACAGAGAAGTTGAGACCACAAATACGCAATTTCCTCATCAGCAGCCTCCCTCTCTTGTGCACTCTTGACCATCAATTCATCAAAATTCTTAGTTTTCCCAAGTGTAATCTCAATCTGAGCAATAGTAGACAGAAAAGATTCAAAATTCTTAGTTTTCCCAAGATAGTTGATCCTAATCTAACCTTAGCTTTCTGCATTAGTAGCACTCTATCATCTTTAATCTCGTTGATGTCTTTATCTCTGTCAAAACATACAGACAGAGGTACCAAAATCAAAGTTTAAAATAAAATTACATAACTGTGACTTCAGTATACTGTTGCATATATCTCTGCAATACAAATTGACAAATAAAATCAACAATTTTAAGAAATTGAAAAATAATTCCTGTACCAATATATAAACAATATACTTTATAATACTCTTTATGCTAAAAAAATTCCAACCCGACCCCCAAGGAGAGCAATGAAACAAATATAAAAACTAAAAAAGATACAAAAAAATCACCAGACAACTCTTCAGTAAACTCGAAAACTATAATTCCTTTCTTAAATTTATAAGTTAGAGACTGTAAAACCTTAGCGAGATTGACGTAGAAGAAGAGAGGTTTCTTGGTATTGGAAACCTGGATTCGATCTTGACCTTCTTGCTGGAACTCTCTGGTTCTTCCTTCTCCGCATCAACCTCCCTTTGCTTCTCCTTCTCTAACTTAGCCTCCTTGGCCTTTGCCTCCGCTGTCTCCTTCTTCTTCTTCTCAGCCGCCATGCCAGGATCAACCTTGGCCTTGGCGGCGGATGCAAGTGCGATGATCTTGCTCAGCGCCGTAGGATCCTTCAAGAGATCAGATCGCCTCCTGATGAAATCAAAGACGGTCTCTAGAAGCGAGAGAGGCCCATTTGTTGCGAAAAGAGAGGAGAGAACATCCTCGTCGTTGTTGCTGGAAGGAGCAGTCGAGTGCTCGGGCTCATCTGGTAAATCAGAGATGATCGCAATGTTTAGGTCGTGTTTTAGGGTTTTGGTTACCAGATCGAAAGGAAGAGAAATCGTGTTTTAGGGTTTGGTTTCACCGTCAGCTGTTTATGTGAAGAATGGACCAAGTTTATTTGGGAGAGAGTTACAACCAGCCATATTTTTTAAACTGATATAAGAGGGTATTTTCGTCCAAAAGAAAGATAAGACTATGAATAAATGGAGGCCTTCATTCCTTACATGCATTATAAGATAGTATAGATATAGATATATTGCATAATGACCTTCAATAAGAACAATTATCCTAAGATTAAGTGCCAAACATACTCACCTTAATATCAAAATATTCAAAATTTTCATCTAAAACTTGCTTCGATAATTAGTAGCTGGGTCCTGTTATAAATTTATAATGACTGATTTATTTATACAAGAACCTTTTTATGCAATTATTCCACGAGCCTTGCACAATAATATATAGAAGGGACGGAGCTAGTAAGGACCAGGGGGCAGTCATATTCCTGAAAATTCTTTTTACAAAATATACCTGTATATTTTATAGTTCGTCAAACTTTTTTAAAATATGTTTATAACTTGCATTTTTTTTAATATGTCTCATTTTGTTCATTATGAAACAAATTTATAAATCTTATCTTTTTTCGGTAAAATTTCTGAATTCGCCCTGATATATACTGATATATAGTACACACTTATTAACTGTAAAAGAAGTACATGCCAAGAACGCATGTACGGAAAATATTGCAAGATTCGTGCCATATTCTAATATATGAAATTGATGTAAAAAATTATGCTCACTGGGACATTTTTGGAGTTCATTCAGAAAATAAAAAAGGCATCGAAGAGATAATTAAAATTTAAATTAAGATGAAAGTAAGTAAGTAACTAAGGGATACTCGAAGATTTTAGCTCAAATTGGATAAGCTCGCAATATGTTTTTTTTAATACAAGGGATATTCGAACCGAACCACCAACATTTATTACTAAATGTCTCTTAACGAGTTCCATATTTGCAGGAGCGTAATCAGAATATCGAGTTAGGAAAGTCAGCTTGTAAGTATAGTCTAATTAATTATAAGGATATCAAACTTCAATTTTAATCAAATTTTACAAATTTTAATCAATTTTTTTAATTTTAAATAAAATTTTATTTGAAATCTTACCATTTAATCAAATTTAATTAGAAATTTAAATAAGAGATTTTTTTTTCTAGGCCAAAGAGGGATTGGGCCCACCCTGGCCCCCTAGTAGCTCCGCCCTGCATCTTAGTGCTCAAAAAAGTTTGAAACGATGAACTCATGAAAGTCATCATAGTCAGCTATTATTAGACTACTAGGCCATTTGCTAGCTCGCAATATTATAACATATTTTGTTCTTCGAATAAGGTAGGCCTCACACATTAATGAATATTTATATTGACTAAAAGTTTAATATTTTAAACCATAAGATTGAATTGAGTAAAACTATGATACTTCTAATAGCATCAAGACCTCCCTTGCTCTTAACTCAACAACATCACTAGACATTTTTAAATTTCAATTTATCATGCTCAATAATTTTTTTTTCCTATTTTTAGTGTTTTTGAATTACATTTTTTTATTTTTTTGAAAATTACATAATTATATAATAAACATTGATTATTTTTTATTATTATTATTTTGGAGCTACTTTCAAAAATTCAAACCAAGTACTTAAAAAAACTCCAAAAATAGAAAGTTTGTGTTTCCTACTACATTTTGTTATAAAGAAATTATTAAGAATGATAAATTGAAATCTAAAAATATCTAATGATATTTTTGAATTAAAAACCGGCTTTGGTGCTCCTAAGAGCACCACAACTTTTCTCGATTAAATCAAGTATTATCTCTAAATTAATGAAACAAATGAATTACATGAGATGTGATTTATGTATTTTAAATATTTAGAGGATTGATATTTTTTACTGAATATAAATTGTTTATTGGTTTTGAAACTAAAGTATGTCTAATTTCAGCACAACCATAATTAAACCCGTGTCAATAATTAGGGTAAATATATTTTGGAAAATCCAAATCTCCATCATTACATTTTTTTTATTTTTTTCTACAACATGTGGGACAATGATAGAGACTACCATTGTTTTTAATATCGAACCAACCAGCACATATTCTCGCTTGACAAAATGGGTCTTGAAATTACAACTGTTTTTTGTCCGGAATAAAAACCAGACTTTAATTAAATAATAATACTGTTTTATATTGAGCATGGATTAAACTATTCAACGTTATTTACAGCATAACGCTGGTAAAAATGGTTCTTGGAAAATCCAAAAAGAAAAAAAAATATTTTGAGCAGCGATAAATTGAGCGCAACTTTTGATATTTCGAGAGCAGCCAGTGCAATTTTGAGTGCTACAGTAAGCATGACTGCTCTCGAAATATAAAAAATTGCGCTCAATTTAGCAGCGCTAAAATATTTTTGATGTCTTCTATTTGTAGTAACGAACAAAACCTCAGAAAATCATCTAGAGACAAGGCACGGTAGGTACACTATACAGGAAAAAAGACAAACAGCCGCTCTCTGTTTTAATTTACAAGTTCCCTTTTAAATTTTGTATGTTCTTTGGATACAATCATACAATTGGGAATGTTCCAAGGCATCAATTGGGAGTCTTAACCTCTGCTTGCATTTAATTTGATTTAGATACAAGTTTGGAAGAAGAAACTTTTATATTTTAGATAAGATTGGTGTATGCCTGTATGGTTATTGATTGCAAGTTTGCAGTGCCAAATTCTGGCCATTAATAGATTTCCTGTGCCAGGCTGTGAAGTAGGCAAAAATGGGTATCTTTAAAGATTTATAGAGACAAGGTAGCAAGTATTTTAAAAGAATCCGTATCTTCTGGAATATCAGTAATTTTCAAATTAGAAATGGACAGTTTTTTACACGCTGATATTGTAGCAGTGCTGTAACAGTTACTGTGCGGACATCGGTGAGAATTCAGAGGAGCTGACCATTTCTAATCAGAAGAACTGACCATTTCTAATTACTGTAACACCATTTCTATTTAATGGAATGTGAATTCATTTTAGAAGACCCATTGCATTTATTTTTATTGTTTTGATTTTATGCAGTGGTGATAAAAAGTTTAAAACCATTCATTAGATAATATTATTTATTTATTTCTTCAATAATGAAGGGAACCTTTATAATTGTTATAATAATTAGATCAATGTTCCATCTTTGGTTCTAATTCTAAACAAATAAACAATAATGGGCATCTCTATAATGCAATTTTATGTTCCTTCCCCAATCATCTGCATCACCAATCCCTCTTATTCCTCTTTCCATCCCTTAATAGAGAGAAAAATTCAAGGAATTAATTTTTTTTATTAACATTAAATTATAGTCAATTCATTACTCATTTTGATTAAAATAAATTTAATTCTAAATAAGGGTTTTACTGCATTGATTTTCCTCTGCCTAATTAATTTGTGTTTGTATGTTGTATCTGTATACATCTATAAATATACTATCGTATTATGTTAAGTAAATAATTTGTACTATCTCTAACAAAAAAATAAAGCGAGTACATACACTTGTTACTTATGAATTGTCAAGATAATATGATATTCGAATTCGAAATAATAGCAACTAATATAATTTTTATTTTTATAATAGTATAAGATCTTCAAAATTATCATCCGTGCATCTCAAATTCTAAGTTTTTGTTTTCTATTTGAGTTGAAGGACCCTTATATTTTATACACTTATTATCTATAAAAAACATCTACTATTACATAAAGGATTTATTTTATATATTCTTTATTTAAAATTTATTTTATTCCGTAATATACTATTTTTGTGACATGTATATATTTGTTAGTGGATTATTTAATATTTCTGCCTATAACACATCATCAACAATCTTAACAATTTATTTATTTATTTTGTTCTTTTGTTTATTCGATAGCTAATTTTTGTTTTTTCTCGTCAACTGAAATAGACGTATGTTTGATATACCTTAGATAACAATATAACTATTAAAAAGACGCAACCATCTTGTATTATTTTGAACACAAACTGCACGACCAGTTGTATGGTTATTATTATATATTTCTTTCACATTTGAAAAAATAATTTCCTTATTTAAAAATACTTATGTAATAAAAAAATTATTATAGATTCATCACATTCTTGAAATAAATATATATATTTTTACTAGAGCGAAGCTTGGATAACAACTCTAGTTGCAAGTAAATTCCATTATTTACTTGTATCTACATTGGTATTTTGTTAATTATTCACTCCTCTGTATCAATTTAAGGTGAAATTTGTGGACATTCATTTAATATTTGTATCTCCATATTCACTTAATTATATACACATACAAGTATGATATTAGCAACATCGTTTACATCTCTATTTTTTTTTAATATATCAAAGCTCCCGATTACTTCTTTAATTCAAAATCAACATTTTTTTGTCGAAATCATTTTCTTTTAACTCTATTGAATTTCTGTTGATGATTATTTCAGACATTGTGCGCTAGTGTTAGTGTGTGTCAATTTTTGGGCTCAGCCCACAAGATTTTCTTTGGGCTTGGTGTGCTTACTACAGAACTACTCTCATTGAGCCTACAATTTTTATTCTCACTCAAAACATTATCCAATTTAGCCCATATATATACCAATATTATCTCACTACATACACGCTATTCTAGCGCGGTCCAACAATAAATAGCCGTTGCCTATAAATAAGATAACCCTATCCTCATGCGCTTCGCTACAAAACCGGCTCGGCCTCTTCTTATCCCGAACCCGACTTCCCCTAGTCGACCTGGTTAGACTCGTTAAGACCCGGTTTGGACTCGACCGGATCAGGTCAGGTTTTCTCTCTCTTCTTTGTCTCTCTTTCTCTTTTTCTCTCTCGCGTCATCCCGTGCCCTAGCGAGCTCTGGCGCGCACGGCGCATCCATGGTTCTCATCCGACCTTTATTTGTGACTACTGACTAGACAAATTGCATCACCATCTCTCTCTCTACCCTCTTTACCCCCTCCCTTTTAACCCTCGTTCGTATCGATGGCTTCGTACGCACGGATCCTGAAGTTCCTTGATATATCGTTGAATGTATGACGTGATCTAGGTTTATTGGGATTACGGAGAAGTATGGTTGGGAATTGAAAAAATGGAACTTAACTCTTGATTATTGAGGAGTTTATTGGTTCAATGGTCAATCTGGGATGAGAACCTCACGATAATTTGCAGTTGACATTGAAAAGTTACAAATATGTAATCCCGGATATATTAATGGAGCTTAATAATAACAGAATTATAGAACTGACGGATAACTGAGAACTTAGCCGAGGCCAGTTCGGTGAATTGAATTTGCAGTTGGTTTCAGTGGGATTGCAAAATTTGGAACCTGAATGCATGTTTCAAATACAATAAATTTCTGAACAAATCATAACCCCAGTACCACATTCTGGGCTGAACAGTTCATGAAATTAATCCAGTTGCATAAGCATGCGAAGTTTACTCGTGTAACTTTCCTTGGTACAGCAAGAGTAGCAGACTTTCAGAAGTGGACTGTTTGAATTATGAGGTATCTACATCAGTAGACATCTCTTTAAACGGGAGATAAAAAGATCTTAAAGTATCAATGGCTCAGAACTCATCTCGGCTACAGCGCCTCCTTACATTACTTGACAGTATCCTTTCTTTTTAGTTACTTCTTTTAACAAGGGTAAGATGAGAACAATTTATGCCATCATTAGTTCATTTATTTAATATTTGTTTTCCTCAACAACTTTTAGCTGGTTCAACTCAAACAACCAGGTTTGCTGCTGCTCGGCAAATTGGAGAAATTGCCAAGTCCCACCCTCAAGACTTGAACCCCTTATTGAAAAAGGTATCCAGTTTGTTAATAGTTCAGGATTTTTCCAGTCTGTCAAACCTATTGGCTTGGAGATATCACGACAATTCCCCTGTGAACTTCCCACTATTTTTGTTAACAAAAAAAAAAAAAAATCAAACTACATAATATATTGGACTTGTTTTACTATTTTATATAATCGAGATTTTTAGGGCATTGATTTGCTTAATGTGCAAAAGGGTAAAATAATGCAATATAAGGTGATGAATGTTGTATATTATTAGAATGACATAATTATAGTTCAAGTATTTTGTTTTCTGTTGAATAGGTTTCTCAGTATCTAAGAAGTAAAAGCTGGGATACGAGAGTTGCAGCAGCACAAGCAATAGGTGCAATAGCTGAGAATGTGAAACACACTACTCTGAAGGAGTTACTTGTGCTAGTTGAAGCTGAAGCAGCTAAACTTGGCATTTTTGACATATCTAAAGAATTAGGGCCAGCATGGTGTAGGTTTGATCCTGACATAGCTGTCGGGCTCACTTTTAAAAGGTTCATTTTATCATGCCATTTTTTTGGTGAATAATTGGTAAAATGAAGGAACACTAACTTACAAAACTTTTGGTGCTATTGTAGTTTTCAAATTAGCAAAGTCTTAGAGTTTGGTTCTCTGTTATTAGCATCTGGGGGCCAGGTAATATGCCTAAACTTTTGAAGAGAAGTTTCTGTTTTATTTAGTTGATTTCAATTCTTAGAAATAACCTTTTATTGCACCTGCTAGGAATATGATGTCGCAAATGATAATAGGAGTCCAGCTGAGCGCTTGGCTCGTCAGAAACAAAACCTCCGTCGACGTTTAGGTTTGGATGTATGTGAGCAATTCATGGATGTAAGCGAAGTCATTAGGGATGAGGATCTCATGATGCCACAAAGAGCGCATGGGCCCCACGGAGGCATCGTTATCAATGGGAGTAACAATGGTAATAGCAACTGGGCACATCCCATTCATGCCCAGTCTGGCAGGAATATCCAACAGCTGGTTGCAACCATGGTGCCAGGTTCCCGATCTAAGAGACTTAGTGCAAGAGAACTCAACTTGCTTAAAAGAAAAGCAAAGAGCAGTGCAAAAGATCATACAAAAACCTCATCTGAGGATGACAAGAGTAAGCATCCAGCTGCAGCTCCCTCTGTACCTAATGAGATGCAATCACCAGTGGCTGCATCCAGTAAGGTAGAAATCCATAAAATTCCTAAAGAAAAAATTAGGCCAACAAAGGGACAATTTAATGAAATACCTTTCTTTCCAAAATTGTCGTTCAAAATACCCTCCCTTAAAAATGTTTGATGGATTGCCCTTGAGGGCCCCACAATCCCTTACCATTTCTCGTCCTCTCACCCTCCTTTGCCTTGCCTCCAGCTTACTTCGTTTCTTTTATCAATTCCAACTGCATAAGTTTAACATAACATTTTTCTTTTCTTTTATAAAGAGATGAGGCTCTTAACGTGGTAATATGTTCATTTGTGGTTGTACACATTAACAGTAAATTTATTCGAGGCCTTCAATACCTTTAGTATATTTAACAAGTTAATAGACAATCAAATGGTTTACAGTGAAGTTAACCTATTCTGATTTATAACTCAGCTGCTGGTCAAACTTTGACAATTCTTATTAAAAAATATGTCAGATTTGGAACAATTGAAAAATTGGTCCGTTGCTATCAATTTTTTTTATACTTCATCTTTTGCATAATTTTATTCGTATTAATTATAGTTACCTGGGTTTCCATGTTCATTACAACAACAACAAAGCCTTTTGTCCCAAACAAGTCGGGGTAGGCTAGAAATGAAGCCCATATTGGATTTCAATTCCATAAGGTTGGTTGAATTTTTACGTTGGCTTGCCAAGCCTATCACAACCCTCCTCCTTTCCGGGCTTGGGACCGGCTATGTAAAACATAGGTGGAGTTTAAAACATACTTCTATGCTAAGGAACAAAAACAAGGTGATTAACTTGAAATGAGTAATATCACATACTTCTATGCTAAGGAACAAAAGAGTGGAACCTTGCGCTTGTATGATTTGCCTCTCATTCGTTCATCAATGACAAGACCAACCTTATCCATGTTTATTACAGCGTGATAAAAAAATGAACTTCTTGTATAGAGTGGGTGCTAACCCTACATAAAGATGTTAATTCTATCTAATTATTTAGTTCCAAGTTGAGTCGGTGTTATGTTTATTGGCTTATTCAGTTCTAAGCTTGATCAGAACCACAACTGATTGAATTGGACCCAATAAATTTCATATGGTACGATATAAAAAAATACAAAAATATTATATTATTCATATATTTATAAATTGATATTTTATATTCAACCTGAATACTATATATATACGAACCTAGCATTTAATGATTACGATATGATTTTAATTAATATTAATATATCTGATCCAAATTTGAGCTCGACACAATATTCATATAAATGTTTGGTATTCCAATTAATACAATTTATTTAAGTTAATTAGATTTTAAGGTATACCACATGAAAATAATAACAAGAACAGTTATGGTATTAAAAAATGAACAGAAGTAATAATATATTTAGAACTAAGGTCAAATGATGCCATGGCCATCATAGTAATCAAATATGATAAGTTAAAAATAAAACACGTGAGGTGCTTCGTACAATAAATTTCCACTGTTAACAATGTGTTCGGTAATTTCTTCGTTCTATTTTTCAAAAGGAAATGTAGAAATGCTCAATGAGTTTGTCCATATAATCAATTTTCTGAGTTGTTGTGTTAATAAGAATATAAGATAATTGGACGTGTTAATATCAGCCCCCTCAATAGCCTTGGTATGATATAATAAGTGTTTTGGTTTTCAATAGTGCCTTAGTACGATATAACAAGTGTTTTGGTTTTCTTTACGTTTTTTTTACTTTCAACTTGACCATTGCAGAAGAGCTTGATTACTTCATCCGTAATTTTCATCTGTAAACATTTTTATCTTCCTTTGAATTAAAATTTTAAATAGGCACCTTCAAATAAAATGAATAAAGAAGGAATTGATATAAAAGGAACAGTAAGCGGAGGTAAGGGGAATGAGGGTAAGGGAAAGAGTAATGAGAAGGAATTGTGGGACCCACAAGAGCAATCCAGCAAATACTTTTGTGGGAGGGTATTCCGAACAAAAATATTGGAAAGAAGGGTATTTTATAAATTTGTCCCCAACAAAGTACTAGAATTATCTATAAAAAATGGACTTTGAATTTTTTTGTTGTTGTATTTGACAGGAGATGCCGGATACCATGGCAGAAGAAGAAAGTGCAGAGTGCGAGGAGAGTGGCAGATGGCCTTTTCATAATTTTGTAGATCAGCTTATACATGATATCTTTGACCCTGGTGTGTTTTTATTTTTATGTGAAATATTGTTTACTTCACATGTTTAAACCTTTTCTTTCACATCTTATATGTGTATCATGAATTACTTTTCAGTTTGGGAAGTGAGGCATGGTGCTATGATGGCCTTGAGAGAGATACTGACACACCAAGGCTCTTGTGCCAGAGTTTATCTCCCTGACTTGACCTTAGATATCCTCTCTCTTCCTGATTTTTTTGATGATAAAATTAATCCGGATGCCAAAATATCACAAGAATTTGACCTAAATAAGCAATTTGGTTTGTTGGAGAAGAATGAACCTGATCAGAAGCGACTGAAGTTTTCTGAGGAGGCTCTAGTCAATGGAGCTAATGCTTTGCCAGAGCCTCCTGTTGTCGGTGTGAAGATAGAAACGGACTTAGGAGGGGGTAGTGATTCAAAATTGCCATTTTCTGGTGTAACTAGTTCTATGCCTGTGCCTGATTTAATGACAAATGTCAGCGAAAATTCAAAATTAATGAAGCTTGTAAAGCTGTACCAATATGCATCCCTCAAGAACTGGGAATTCCTTCAAGATTGTGCCATTCGGTTTCTTTGTGTGCTTTCGTTGGACCGGTATTCTCTATTGTTTATCTCAATGCTCACGTAGCACCATAGTTTTACTAGTACATCTCCTTAAACACAGCTACGGTTTAATATTGCAGATTTGGAGACTATGTGTCTGATCAAGTTGTAGCCCCGGTGCGGGAGACGTGTGCACAAGCTTTGGGTGCAGTGCTCAAGTACATGGATCCTTCGTTGGTTAATGAAACTTTAAATGTGCTACTCCAGATGCAGGTTTTGAAATTTTGTTCTATTTTTTTCCCCTATGGTCCACATGCGCAACTGTCTTTCTTGTTAAATAATCTCTTCTACTGTTTACAGTGCAGACAAGAATGGGAAATTCGTCACGGCAGTCTTCTTGGCATTAAGTATCTTGTAGCTGTCCGCAAGGTACTTCAACTATGAAATAGATTTTCTGGGGTTCTATACAAGTTTTTAAGCTCTATCATACCCTAAAATATCAGACTCTGAGGCAACATGTGAACAGTAAAAACAAAGAGAAAACCTGATTCTACTTTCTGCGAATGTAGGATATTCTCTCTTTTAGAGATGTAATAACAGGGGATAAAATGGTACGGTCTGCAATTGAAAAGTGCTTAAGTGCAATATTTCTTTCAGGGAACAAACTGGGAAGTTGACACACACTTCAAGGTTATTTCCATTTTGTTTGACCCAGTTCTGTTTACTTATTTATTTTATTGTGTTATTTTGTTGGTTTTTAGGAAATGATTCAGAATCTGCTTATGTACGTGCTCCCTGCTTGTAAAGCTGGGCTGGAAGATCCAGACGATGATGTAAGAGCAGTTGCCGCAGATGCACTTCTACCAACTGCTGCATCGCTAGTTGCACTCGATGATCAAATACTTAATCCCATTGTGATGTTGCTTTGGGATATTTTGCTTGACCTTGATGACCTCAGCCCGTCCACTAGCAGGTTCCCCCTATTATTGTCCTTTTTTCTTAATATTCTTATTTGTTTGATAGGACCTTTAGCTGTCTTTTACCAAAAACTGGACTGCTAATTAGTACTTCGGTGCATTAGTATAGCAAATCTCAGATGTAGAGACATCTTTACCAGCATCCGATACTAAATCTTCTATTGTTATGGTTTTTTTTTGGCATTTGCGTTACTTGATTTGAGCTGACATTTTAAATTTGACAGTGTGATGAACTTGCTGGCGGAGATATATTCCCAGCCTAAAATGGTACCGAAGATGCTTGACAAACTGATCTCAGCAGAGAAGCATGGATTAGATATTAACATGTTTGAAATGGATGACGGCAGTGGTTCAAGCCCTTATGCACTAGCAACTCTAGTCCCGCGTTTGTGGCCTTTCATGAGGCACACTATCACTTCTGTTCGCAACTCTGCCATTTGCACTCTTGTAAGTTTTTTTACGTCTCTTTGCAGTTTCTGCAGGTTCATTCTGATACTGGTTAGTTTCAGGAGGTACTGAATATATTTCATCCTTTGTTTAGGCCTCTCAATTGAATTCTAACATCCTTTTAAAATGCCAAAAGGGCATAATTTCTACTGGTTGGTTCTTTGTCTATGACTGGATGATACTGATATATACTTACTATGAAACTTGTGATATGGTATTTAAATACTTTTGCGTATTAGTCTCAGCAATGTTTCTACCAGCTAGTAGGCACAATGACACGATGAATTTTGGAAGTGCTAAGTTCATGATATGCTTGTTGATTGCTGGTGTATTTTTTCTTTTTCTTAATTTTGACTTTTGTTGAGCAGGAAAGACTGCTTGAAGTAAATAAGGGAAACCCCAATGGAACCGGAGGCTCTAAGTTTTGGCCGAGTTCAATTTTAGGTGACGCAATGCGCATTGTGTTTCAGAATCTGCTTTTGGAAGCAAATGATAACATTCTTGAATCCTCCGAAAGAGTCTGGAGGCTTTTACTCCAGGTATAGTAGTTTATTTCCTCTATAATTTATTCAAATTTCTTTGAATATTTGTGCTTTGTGCATAACCTGGGAGCTAGTAGTTTGTTTTAGTTGATTGGCCTTGTGATGCTTTTAGAGTTGAAACCATTTGGCATCTCTCGTAAGGTCCCAGAGTTCACTCTGAATTGTGAGATATATGTGATTAATCACTTCCAAGCTTTTAAAAATCGTCATTATGCAGATGTGATCATTTAATGGTTTAACATTTAAACCGGAGAAACTGGTTGCTAAATCCTAATGCAAGCATTCCCATTAAAGATCAATGTTCAAATGATAATACTAATCAAAATATTACTTGAACCTAACAGGATCTGATTAATCTAGTGCTTGTCTTTTACTTGAAAGAAATATTATATTTGATATTACTAACAGGATCTGAACCTAAAATTTGGTTCCACATTATATGTCAGAAAAGACTAAAAGAAACAATAATTTTAGGTTCCTGAAGACATGATATGATAATAATATAATATTTCTTTCAAGTAAAAGACAAGCACTAGATTAATCAGATTCAGAACTCGAACTCACAATTTCAAAATTTGAATCATTAAATCTTTCAGAACTTTTGTTTTTGGCCCTTCAAGTTAATATAAATGCCTAACAAAAAGAAAAAGAGAAAAAACATCCATTAAATCTGTTCTTTCCAATGAACTTTCAGAGGGTCTGGAACTCATTTAAACGGGTTGAACTTGATTTTTGAAAAGCTTAAATTTTTTTTCTAAAGCACTAATGAAATTTTATTTTAAAAAATTACAGTGTCCAGAGCGTGAGTTGGAAGTTGCTGCAGGTACATATTTTTCTAGCTGGGTAGAGCTGGCAACAACTCCATATGGCTCAGCCCTGGATCCAGCCAAAATGTTCTTGCCAGTAGCACTTCCTCGAAGAAGTGCATCTAGAGCTGCTGCTAAAATGCGATCTGCCCATAGCACTAGCACTAGTAGTGTGACCATTCTTGACTTTTCAAAAGGACAAGTACAGCAGCCTGTTTCTTCCCCTGTGGAGAGGGAGGTTCCGGCTGGTGTGGCCAAAATTGTGGTTGGCGCCGATTCTGAGAAATCTGTAACCCATACCAGGGTTCTTGTGTCTACGGCTTTGGGTATATTGGCCTCCAAGCTGCCACCAAGCTCGTGGCAGGTTGTGGTTAGTCCTCTGTGGCGGGATCTGACAGCACTTTGTGGTGTCCAGAGACAGGTTAGCAAATTCAATTTTTTTATATTGGTATTTATTATTGGCAATTTGGCATTCACAAATATCTCGTGTTTGCTAATATGTGATCATTAGAATTATCTTTGGAATATTTTTATATTTATTACCATAATTAATACAACTGTACCCTGCAAAGGATTCAGTGCCTACTAGCAAGGGTTGTACTGCTGTACTGTGTACATTACAGCATTCGAGGGTGGTACAGAATATGTCTACAGAACCCCTGAAGGAAGACCTCAAAATTAAGCATGAACAAGCAACACATTAGTATAGTTGCAGGCTAAAATACCTCATGGTGCTACCATATACTGGCTTGTACTAGGAGTAGATGACCATATCTTCTGAAAGAAGCTATCAGTTACCCAATTGAAACAGGGTACGCTAGGACTACCTGATGGTGCTGTTGTATGCCGGCCTGGACTAGTAGTAAATCCTGGTACCTGTCTGTAGTTTTTGAATTTTTTACCTCTGTGATACATTAATGTCAACAAACTATTTTCACAATTTACACATTTGATTAAAACTTTCAAGGTGGCCTCAATGATTCTTGCGACGTGGTTCAAGGAGCTAAGAAACAGGGACCCAACAATTTCCCAGGCCCTGGTTGTTTCCTTGGGTCAAGTAAAGCAATGGCTACTAGATCTACTCGCATGCACAGACCCAGGATTTCCTACAAAGGATTCCCTTCTTCCATACACTGAACTTTCTAGAACATATGCTAAAATGCGGCATGAAGCCAATCACTCTCTACATTTGGTTAAATCAAGTGGTGCTATTGGTGACTGTGCTTTTAGCCTAAACCTTAACACAGACAATTTGACTATAGATGAAGCAGTTGAGTTTGCTTCTAAATTATCTGTGCCTCCCGAGCTACAGGAAGTAGAGTCTGCTAAGCAACAGCTCCTATCAACGTGTGGCTATTTGAAGTGCGTGCAGGTCTGTTGAGATTATTTCATTTCCATTAAAGATATATCCACTTTTTAGTTAGCTATTTAAACATACAAACTTTTGAATTCCTTTTGTAGAACAATTTGCATGTAGCAGTCTCAGCATTAGTGGCTAGTGCTGTGGTTTGGACTAGGGAACTGCCTAGCCGGCTAAATCCAGTCATTTTGCCTTTAATGGCTGCTATCAAAAGAGAGCAGGTTCTTGTTGTTACTTTTTTTTCGTTGGGTTTGATTGTATTTTCTCCCAACAGGAAAATTAATCAATACACCTTGTTCATATCAGTTTCCGTAGGGTCCTAGAAACCTGACAGCAAATTGGAAGTTTCCATATTTTATTTTAACCATGAGGTTGTAGTTCCTGTTCTTAGAAAATTTGAGATTGATATTACCTTTCAATTCAAGCAGTTCTTATTCTCTATGGTCAATATTAACATGCTTTGTCCCCGCTGCCTAGTGCAGTGGTAGGGACACAACCTCTCAGGGGAGAGGTCGGGGGATCAAATCCCGCTGGGGCGGGCACGTGAATGAGCACCTTAAAAGAATTGGGTGCGGGGCCTTGCCTCTAATATAAAGAGGGCCTTAATAAAAAAGAATCTTAATATGTGCTTTATGAAGTGCACCCTACTATAATTCATAGTTCAAATTGTCGGGTGTGAAATGTAGGAAGAAATACTACAACAGAAAGCAGCAGAAGGGCTTGCAGAGTTGATTTTCAACTGTGTAGCACGTAGACCCAGCCCGAATGACAAGTTAATAAAGAACATTTGCACTTTGACATGTGCTGATCCAAATGAGACCCCTCAAGCCACTCTAATAACCTCTATGGAGGCCATTGAAGAACAGAACCTCTTGTCATTCAGTAAGGTTTTTGGGTCGCATTCTAGGTCCAGACACCATCATGGAGGGGAAGAACGGTCAAAACTGGAAGGATTTATTAGCCGGCGTGGATCGGAGATGGCGTTGAAGCATTTATGTGAGAAATTTGGGTCAGCGTTGTTTGAGAAGCTGCCGAAGGTTTGGGATTGCCTCACAGAGCTACTCATTCCTGTCGCCCTGGAAGATCCCGCCTCAAAGGATGACCAGCTTATTGTTAAATTGAGCAGGAGCTGTGAGGATAAAGATCCACAGTCTCTAATAAACAACATCCAGGTTTGTTTCCTCTGTGTATTTCATGCAAAGTTGCTGAAGCATACTAGCATGAGATTGGTGCAACCTTGATCTGATTACTCAAGTAGTCACCTGCATGCACTGCCACTGAATTTAAAATAATCTAGTGCCAAGCCTTTATCCGGTACTTATCATCTTAATTAAGCAATAAACAAATTTCCTATTCCAGGTAGTTAGATCAATTGCTTCCCTCGTACATGAATTGCTAAGGCCACAAATTCTCAGCCTCCTGCCTTGCATTCTTGGCTGTGTGCGTCATTCCCATGTGGCCATCAGATTAGCTGCCTCAAGATGTGTGACCTCCATGGCTAAATCGATAACTGCTTCAGTTATGACTGCCATAGTTGAAACGGTTATTCCGATGCTATCAGATGAAACATCTGTTAATGCCAGACAAGGCGCTGGTATCCTAGTCAGCCTTCTAGTACAGGGATTAGGGGTTGAACTGGTACCATATGCTCCTCTTCTGGTCGTACCTCTTCTTAGGTGTATGAGTGACTCTGACAGGGCAGTTCGACAGAGTGTTACAAATAGTTTTGCAGCATTGGTTCCTCTACTGCCCCTTGCTAAAGGCGCGACCTTGCCAGATGGGCTTGATGAGAGGTTATCAAGTAATGCTGAAGATGCACGATTCTTGGAGCAGCTGCTTGATAACTCTCATATTGAGGACTACAAGCTCAGCGTTGATCTTAAAGTTGGTTTAAGAAGGTACCAACTTGTGATATGTCTAACTTGTTTATTTCCAAAAATAAATAAATAATGACTTGGTTCAAAGAAGTTTCTTTTAGAGAGTAGAAGATTTCTATTAAATTGTTCAGTCCATGCAAAAATAGGCATTTTAGAGACTACTGGATTATGGGCATTTCTGGAAATGAGAATAGAACATTGGTTGCTTTTTGTAAGAAAGAAATAAGAGTGCTTTTGTTATTCAATACAGGTACCAGCAAGAAGGCATTAACTGGCTAGCCTTCTTGAGACGGTTTAAACTGCATGGAATCCTGTGTGATGACATGGGTTTAGGAAAAACGCTTCAAGCCTCGGCCATAGTTGCAACTGACATAGCGGAGAGGCGTGCAAATGCCAAAGAAGATAATTACTCTGATCCTATCTCTATAATTGTCTGCCCTACTACTTTAGTTGCACATTGGGCCTATGAGATAGAGAAGCACATAGATAGTTCTGTCATGAACACAATTCAGTATGTGGGGTCTGCCCCTGAGAGAATGTCTTTACAGAGCCAGTTTGATACTTGTAATGTTGTTATCACTTCTTATGATATTATTAGAAAAGATATAGATTTTCTAGGCAAGATTGTCTGGAACTATTGTATCTTAGATGAGGGGCATATTATCAAGAGCTCAAGGTCTAAGATTACATCAGCTGTGAAGTTGTTGAAATCAGAACACCGACTTATCTTGAGTGGCACACCGATTCAGGTTTTTCTCTGTTCTTTTATGTTATCTAGTGCTAAGGGCAGCGTATCTCTGTTATTTTTATTCACTCATCATTTCGGTAATATTGCCTTATTATTTCAGAACAATGTTTTGGAGCTGTGGTCGCTCTTTGATTTCTTAATGCCAGGATTTTTGGGTACAGAAAAGCAGGTATATTACATCTTTTGATAAAAATAATTTCTTTTTCATGGAGAATGTATGGGTTTTGTTGCATCTGAATTTTAATTCTGTTTTTTTTTTTCAGTTTCAATCAACTTATGGTAAACCGCTTATAGCTGCGAAGGATCCAAAATGTTCTGCTAAAGATGCCGAAGCTGGAATCCTTGCTATGGAGGCATTGCACAAGCAGGTATTCTACCTTTCTTTATTATGTGTTGCCCCTGTGAATTTTTCAACTATCATTTTATTTTATAATAATGTAGTTGTGTATCATCACCTGCAAAATTTCCAAATTCTATTATTGAAGAACACATAATATGGTCTTCAGGTTCTTCACATGAGATGTTAATAGTTTTATATATAAGTTTCTTTCATCTGTGCACAAATATCTAATATCTTTTATTGACAATAATTGGTAGGGTTTCCAAGAATTATTTCCTCGATTATGAATGTTTGTTGATTACGATTTTTGTTTTAGGTGATGCCATTTCTTCTTAGACGAACAAAAGATGAAGTGCTATCTGATCTTCCGGATAAAATCATACAGGACAGATATTGTGATCTCAGCCCCTTGCAGGTCAAGCTTTATGAACAGTTTTCTACTTCTAATGCTAAAGAAGAGATTTCAACTATTGTTAAAGAGCAGGAATCTGAGGATTCTGTTACAACTGCACCCAAGGCCACTACTCATGTATTCCAGGTAATTTCTCTTATGTTGAAGCTTTTGACCTAAATGTCTCAAGACATTTTCTTATTTTATTAAAAGTTCATTTTGACATTCCTTATGTTGCTTTCATGGGGTTGTACACTAAGGTTTAAGATCAATTTGGATTTTAGAAAATTGACTGTTACCAAATGGCTACAGTAATTCAGGTCAGATCTAAATCGCTCTGTACACTAATTTTCTTTCCCAATAATTTGCAGGTGTTACAATACCTTCTAAAGCTTTGTAGCCATCCGTTGCTAGTTATAGGAAATCAACCACCACAGACTATGGAGCGTATCATATCCGAAGTGGTCCCAGGTTACCGCGACGTGGTATCAGAACTTCACGAGCTATACCATTCGCCTAAACTGGTTGCGCTTCAGGAAATTCTTGAAGAGTGCGGAATTGGTTTAGATGCATCAACTAGTCCTGGTGGATCCCATGGTGGCCAGCATCGTGTTTTGATTTTTGCACAACATAAGGTACAGCGAGCTAAGTTCTTTCTTGAATTTCAGTACAGCCCTTTGTGGTAGGTACTTGATTAATTTCAATCTTGTGTCATTTAAAGAACCTTGTAAGTTCTTGATACTCATTTGGAGCCATTGAGAGCTGAGAATCGGTCTTGTCTTTTTGTTTGTTTGTTTTTTCTTTTTCTTTTTTTAGGCATTTCTGGACATAATTGAGAGGGATCTTTTCCAATCCCACATGAGAAGGTAACCACGTTTGGAAAGCATTAGTTATGTATCTAATAGCAACATGTAAATTGAATTTGATTTGTTGTTTGGTAAACTAAACAAATTTCATCTATATATTTTTGGCAGTGTCACATACCTGCGCCTTGATGGTACAGTCCAGGCTGAGAAGAGATTTGGAATTGTGAAGGCTTTCAATTCAGATCCTACTATTGATGTGCTCTTGCTCACTACTCATGGTAACAGCCTGTCGTGTTCTATTAAATGAGGGTTTACCACCAAACATTTATTGTTCAGATTGCCAACTTTCTATCCTCCTGTTCGTTTTCTGTAGTTGGTGGGTTGGGGTTGAACCTAACATCTGCTGATACCTTGGTCTTCATGGAGCATGACTGGAACCCAATGAAAGATCTTCAGGTTAGTAATTACTTCTAACTGAAATCATTTCTGCACATAACAAATTCTCCAGTTGCTGCTTCTAGTATTCAAACAAAAAGGCAGATAAGGAAATTGAAGGATTGTACAGAAAAGTACAAGTATTGCTTTGGTGCTATGTCATCGCTTCTTTATTCCATTTCAAGTTATTTACCATACTAATGTTTAAGTCGGCACGTTCAATATTTCCTGAAGTTAAGATATTG
>CAXKVX010000568.1:0-61480 GCA_964058865.1 Eleocharis quinqueflora
ATATTCTCATCGTCATCGCCTTCGTTTTCTTCAGGAATATTAGATATGGGCTCATTAAGATTTATAATTGGTGAATGTCTTGCGGGAGAGATATGAAGAGTATGGCCAGGGCTATAAGGTAATGTCTCTTGACTAACTCTCGGAGGCTCTTCATCCGTGTTAACAACATTTTCACCTGTGCGACCTAAGTTATCAGGATTCTCATTTGTCCGATTTGGCACCAGATCAACATATAATTCAACAAATCTCCAATTCATTTCTGATTGTGCCATTTGCAATATCATTCGCCACTCTACGTCATCGCGAATGGGAATTAAACAAAAATGATAAGAAGGTGGGATCGCAGTGTTATATCGAGCGACAACATTGAGCGAATATTGACTCTCAAATATCCCCAACCATTTGTATATTGTATTTTTCACATCTTCATACCGGGTGTCTTCATTTCCCGGAAAAATAATTTTGAATCACAACTATATTCCATACCATACGGGCCATTTCGAGTCTCACCATCCATATATACGGAAATTGGAATCATCTTTCTTCACTCCAACTGTATAAATTTCCCAATTAATAATATACTAATACTTCAGAAATAAAATAATTCTAAATTAATTTATAATAAAATAATTCTAATTTAATTTATAATAAATTAATTTACACTAATTCAAATTTTAACTCTATAAATTAATACAATTTAATTTATAATAAAATAATACCTAAAATGACTTAGCAACTCTTTAGAATTTGCAAAATCTTCACTTCACTTCTTTATCTAAATTCCTAAATAAATTCTCTAACTCTTAGATTTATTATAATTACAAAATAATAATATACTAATAGTTCAAAAATTACGAAATTCATACATAAATCATCTACAAAATAATTATAAATTAATTTACACTGATTCACATTTTAACTTCAAAAATTATTACCATGTAATTAAAATAAAATAATATCTTATATTTAAAATGTGCAAAACCTTCACTTCACTTCTCTATCTAAATTTCTACAAAATTTCTCTAACTCTTTAATTATTATAATTACTAAATTAATATTATACTAATAGTTTAAAAAATACGAAATACGTACATAAATCAACTACAATTATAATAATTATAAATTAATTTACAATAATAATAATACCTGTAATCAACTAAATTTGAAGAATTATAACAATTATAAGAATTATAGCAATTCACTTTGAAGAATGAAAGTAAATTTGAAGAATGAAAGTAAGTTATAACAATTCAACTAAAATTATAATTCTTATAAATTAAAAAACAATTGTAATAATACCTGAAATCAACTATCAATTATAACAATTATAATAATTATAAATTAAATCAACTAAATTGAAGAATTTAAGCAAAAATAAAATAATACCTCAAATTACTTGTTTATCTTCAATTATCAATATCTCTCTTCAATTATAAGCATCCCCCTCTCTTTCTCTCGGCTGGTGTATAAATAATAAGTAACTCCGGGTTCACTGTGATCGCCATAACTCCGGGATCACAGCAGCCTCCATAACTCCGGCAACTGTGATTCCGGAGTTATGGGGATCACAGTGAACCCGGAGTTACGTAGGGCGCTGTGAACTCGGAATGGCTAGAATCGTGATTTATGTCCAAATTTTGCCATTTTGGTATTTTATTAATTTAATTTTGGTTAATTAAAAAATTTCGGATTTATTGAGCAACTTAAATATCAATTTAATGACCAAATTAAATACAAATGACCCCATAGTATGTTATGTGATGTATTATGCATATTATTTTAGCCATGCTCATATTATATTTATTGTTATTATTATATTATTATATTTATCGTTATAATATTATTATATTTATTATTATTATAATATTATAATATTATTATTACAAATATTATAATAATATAATATTATAATATTATAATTATAATATTATAATAATATAATAATATTATTATACCTTCAACTATTCTATTCCAAATCACAAGTGTCAAACAACATTGAATAGTCTATTCTACCACTCTTCTACCACTCTTCCAAAATCACACTATTCTAGCTCTATTCTACTTTTTTAGCTATTCTAGCTTTATTCCTTGAAATGCCAAACGGACCCTATTTGTATTCTACACTAGCTCGATAAATAATTCTTGATTGATTAGGTATATCAGACATGTTTATCTCAAATTTGACTTCCCAGTATAATGTCCGAAAGACGAATATGTGATGATGCACTTCAATGTTAACGCAGAATGCATAATCTCTCAAATTCTTAAAATTTCTAATCTGGTGTAGTTGTTTTTAAATGAGTTTTCGAAATGTAAATGAGTTTTTTATTTAGCAATTTTACTTTAGATTTTTTTTATTTAGTAATTTTGTTTTAGAATTTATAAATTCTGACATGGTTTAATCATTGGCTAAAGTTTGTCGGTATCCCACAAGACTGGTAATATTTGCTGATGTAACAATTAAGAAATTCTTAACTTTTTAGTTTCTAAAATAGAGAGTTTAGAAACTAAAAAAAGATTAAATTTCTAAAAATGATGTAACAATTATTTAGAAATTATAAAAATTTAAAAAATGAAGATGCTCTTACACGTCATAAAGACCATCACTTTAATAGTTATAAGTTAGTTTTTTCAACCTTAAAAAATGATCTGAGATGTTTATCAAGTAAATTTTTTTTTAACATATGTTTATTTACTATATCTTATCGGTAGAAAACACATCATAGTTAACAAAGACGAAACCATAAAAAATGATATAGGAGAGACTATTATATAATTTTATTTTTATAGGAGAAAAGTTAGTATTGCTAATTAAAATATTTATGAGGTCTATAAAAATACATATATTTAATATATTAGAATGGCTTAGGCTCTTTTTCTCTATCACTTGCATCCGCTCCTAATATTTAAATCAGTAGAAAAAATGCAAGTACAAAGTCCTTTGTGACTTCTGATAGAAAAATAAAGAGAGAAATAAAATCTTTACAAATAAAGACAAACTGAATTCTATATTCTATATATTCATGATGCGATATGTGGCACTGATATGTGACAATGTTTATTTTCACAGTGAAATAAACAGTGTTTTATTGTTCACGCTACAGTAAAATCAATTATTTTTTTTGCAAATTTTTTCTTGTTGTTTTTTTATTTTTTTATTTAAACAATTTATTATTGCAATACGAAAGTTTAAAATCTAACTTTTTCGTGTGGAGCGCGAGTCGTAGGCTAGTGTTTAAAATGTTTGGAGATTTTAATTTTGAGCAGTTCTTTAATTGATCAAATTTAAAATAAAAATCAATTATAATCGTTAATTTTCACTAGAGTTAGGCTATGATACTTACGTAAGCACGAAGTTCTATCGTGCTTACAATCATATCTCGAATCTCAAAATACAAAAGGATGATCCGATCCGTTAAAAATATTGTCCATACTAAAATCTACAATTTAACTAGTTATCTATCCATTCGATTAAATAGTAAAGAATTTCCAAAAAATAAAATTTTGATCCATAGATTTTAGTATGAACAATATTTTCAACGGTTCGGTTCGATCTTTTTATTTTGAAGTTCAATATATAATCGTAAACACTATACAACTCCGTGCTTACGTAAGTATCATACTCTAACTTTCTGACCAATAATAGTTAAGTTAATTTGAATCTATAGCTTAAATTTCTTTATTTTTTATTTACTTATAATTTGTAATTTAGGACCTAATAACAACTTTTAAAAACGTAACTAAAGCCTTCGGATTACAGTACATAATAACTAATTCAGAATTAACAAAAAACTGTTGTGGATAAATAGATAAATAATTGATTAAACCTCCAAATGTTATTAAAAGAAAATCCTCGGTGCTGTGCTCCTGTACTGTTTTGCGCCAACTCAGAGTCGCATCAGAAAGAAAAAAGAAAAAATATATATATATCCTATCAGAATAAGACCGTGACACACTTGTACACTGCACTTATTGTTCTCTTCCCGTCGCGCAAAGATGCTCCGTGCAACTCTCAACCGAGGTGAGCGAGATATCCTTGTTACCTCATCCAATTGCTCATTCGCAACCCTAATTTTATTTCGAATCTCTTGTTTCTGTCTCATGTATGTTTTATCTGCTTGTTCGTAGCTTCTGGTTTCCAGGCATGGCGATCGCCAGCTTCTCTTGTGTCGATTTCCCGCCTTTCGACCGCGACTGAACCAGTAATTGTTTTGCTTATCTTTACTTTGTCCTTTGTTTATCCGCTTAATGAATTAACTAGAAATAATGGAATAACGGTACCGTCTATGTTGAAGTTGTCTGGCGAATTTCAGTCGGCATCCATTTCCTGATAAATTCTCTATGATAACGAAAAATATAACTGGAAATCTATTGTATGTCATTTGTTTATTCCAATCCAAATTTTTAGGCAAGGCTGCCAAATCTGATTGGAGGTGACTTTGTGGAATCAAGTGCGAAAGATTGGATTGATGTCATAAACCCTGTAAGTTCAATTTGCTTTTTTTTTTAAAGAAAAAACGGTTCGATTGGTGTCCTACATATATTATGTGGAGCTTTCTCCCAGTTGTATCAAGCAATATAATTTATTGAATAATTGCATACTACATTGGAAAAAGGATGCAAGGAAGAACTTTCAGCTATGTGTCAAACACCAAGATATGCCTGACCTTAAGATTTTACGTGCCTCAGGACTCATACACAACAGTTTACAGTGTATGCATCTGTGGAATATAGGGCATCACCCAAAAAATTCCTTATTTACAAAATCCAAAGCTGCATAATTTTACCTTCTTTCTGTGTAACAATTATTTGTTCTTGTCTCGTTGCCAAAATTTGCAACAAAGATAATGCAACCCCACCGGTATGCTGCGGAAACATGCCCATTTAGTTTACATAGAAAATGTTGCATTGGAAGGATGGAGTGCTTTTATGGTTGATCAAATCTAATTCGATATCAAATAAATATTTTTTTTCTCGAAGTAGCAGGCAAATGAGAAATTTATTGAGCTTTCAGATCTGTGAAAACTAGCCTAATGCATATTGAGTTTTATATGCTTGTTTTTTGTAGGCTACACAGGAGGTGGTTTCCCAGGTGCCACTGACAACTAAAGAAGAGTTCAGGGCAGCAGTTGAGTCAGCAAAGAATGCTTTCCCTCAATGGAGGAACACACCTATTACAACTCGCCAAAGAATCATGTTCAAGCTCCAAGAGCTCATCAGGAGTAACATGGTATGCATTGATTACCATTCCAAAAAATATTGTTACACAGGTTTCAAGTGGTAGTGGTTGAAGAGTTGCAATATGTTTCTCTTTTTTGTTTTTTAGTTTGCTCTATAAATTTTGTCCGACTCCCTTTCATATAATTATTTTTCAGGATAAGCTGGCTTTAAATATAACCACAGAACAAGGAAAAACACTAAAAGATGCACAAGGAGATGTCTTCAGAGGGCTGGGTTTGTAACTTCCATTTATACATATATATAGATATCATAACTAAAAAAGTGAATTAATTAATAATAATATTGTTTCATGTTTAAAGGGGAGCCTTGGCACAATGGTAAAGTTGTCGCCTTGTGACCAAGAGGTCACAGGTTCGAGTCATGGAAATAGCCTCTTGCAGAAATACAAGGAAAGGCTACGTACAAATACCCCAAAGTGGTCCGAACCTTTCCCGGACCCCGCGCAAGCGGGAGCTACCTGCACTGGGCTGCCCTTTTTATTGTTTCATGTTTACGGTTTATAATCTAGTAATTAAAAGAAGAATTATAGTTAGTGTATGATTTTGCATTTTTGTTACATTTTCCTAACAATTATGTTACTGTTGAGAACTGAAGCATGTGCGTAAGAGAGCTTTCTGGACTTCACTGACCTATGACTCTCCCTCCTTTTGCAAATAAATTTGATAATTTGGATTTTCAATTGGTAGAGGTTGTAGAGCATGCATGTGGCATGGCAAGTCTCCAGATGGGGGAATATGTGGCCAATGTAGCACATGGCATAGACACATATAGTATTAGAGAGCCTCTTGGTGTATGTGCTGGTATTTGCCCCTTCAATTTTCCTGCCATGATTCCCTTGTGGGTATGTATGAAATGTTTTGGATTTATTTCTTTTCTTTTTTTCGTTTTCTTTTCTGTTTGCACTTGTGTGTTTGGGGCTATTGGTTATTTCCTGTTTCCACCATTCTCCTACACTCGGACAATATCGGGGCATATGGGATATTGACTATGAGTCTATGAGTATGCTGGGATTTTCTCGAGCTTTCTCTTTACTGTTTCTTTTGTTATTTGTATTTTAGATGGTTATTGATATGCATATAAATTAATGTTTTCATTTGTAATACCTTCAGATGTTCCCAATTGCTGTTACTTGCGGGAACACTTTTGTTTTAAAGCCGTCAGAAAAAGATCCAGGTAAATCAAAGATTCATTTTTGCTTCTTTTCTTCCACATATCATTTTTTCTCTTATAGTTGTACAATGAAATCCCAGCTGGTAATGCTGAATGGTAACATGTCCATTTGTCCTTGCTTTCAGGGGCTGCTATGATGCTTGCTGAGCTGGCAATGGAAGCTGGTTTACCAAAAGGAGTCTTGAACATTGTGCATGGAACCAATGTAAGCTCTCTTAACCATGGTGTTCTAGCAATTTTTCAGTGTCATACCTGATTAATTCAGTTAGGTATACTATGCAGCAATTTTGATTATATTTTTGTCCCTGACTATTCTGATTTTGTATCTTACTGACACTCTTCATCCATTGCAAGCATGTATTGGCACAGAAAAGTATTGTTATAACTAGCATAGCCCTGGCTTCATATCATTTCACCATTTATGTTCGTTGTTCTTGGTTATTAATTCATTTAATTAATCTGTTATTTTTTAGGATGTAGTGAATAATATATGTGATGACGAGGATATTAAGGCAATATCCTTTGTTGGCTCAAATACTGTAAGTCAAATACTACATATATCATGTTCCAACATTTGAAACACTGTTCATTTTCACAGTGTATTCACTATTCACACTACAGTGATTTCACTGTAGATTTTTATTTTTTTGCAAATTTTCCCTGTTATTTTTTCATTTTTTTATTATTTAAACGATTTATTATAATTTTATTATTGTAATAGAGAAGTTTAAAATTTAATTTTTCCGTGCGGAGCGCGAGTCGTACGCCTAGTGGTTCTATTAATTCCTCTACTTTGTAATATCCCCACTTATTGTAAATTGTATTCTTAGCTA
This sequence comes from Eleocharis quinqueflora, assembly GCA_964058865.1. Taxonomy (NCBI): domain Eukaryota; kingdom Viridiplantae; phylum Streptophyta; class Magnoliopsida; order Poales; family Cyperaceae; genus Eleocharis; species Eleocharis quinqueflora. The sequence continues at coordinate 7,245 of CAXKVX010000568.1, forward strand.
TACATCCAACTTTTCCCATGAACATTATAATTTTTTGTTTGTTGATGTGAATAATCGAAAAGGTTGATATTTCACTGATACACTTTGCAAAAGAAAAAAAAGAAAAAAGAAAAAAGAAAAAGGAAAACGAAAAAAATAATATACACTGTACAAAATATGAGACTTTTCATGCTCCATTACCAAACTGTGTTCTAAATATTCTCAAACTGACTCTAGCCCTCAGCATAATAGAGGAAGGATATTGAGGAATCTTTTGAAAACCTGTAATGGTTATGATGATGCTTTTCATGTTTAGTGGCATGTAGGAGATATTCATTTATTTGCATATTCACATAATATTTGGAGTTTTATGGAATCAAAACATGAGAATTTTTAATTCAAAATTGCTGTTCAGTCTTTTCCTTTGTGGGTCCTTTAGGCTGGGATGCATATATACTCTAGAGCTGCTGCTAAGGGAAAGCGTGTCCAGGTACATCCAAACTCCTGAACAAATCTCACATTCTTAATCAACAATTTATAAGTTATATCCTTTCTCTTCGCTTGAAATCCTACTTTGAATGCAAAAGGCATGACAAAATAAAACACACAGACCTCTATCCTAATAAGTTATATTGACTTAGTAGGAGTATAATAGTTTATATATAATACATCAAGTCGAAGTAGTTTTTTAAGCATCAGGAATATATTGCACCATTGCTAAAATCATGCTGCTCATTTTTTTATTATTGTTATTAATATTATTATTATTATTATTATTATTATTATTATTATTTTACATAATTTCAGTCAAACATGGGTGCAAAGAACCACGCAATTGTACTTCCTGATGCCAATGTGGATGCAACATTAAATTCACTTGTGGCTGCTGGATTTGGTGCAGCTGGTCAAAGGTGCATGGCTCTAAGTACTGCAGTATTTGTTGGGGGCTCAGAACTATGGTATCCATCTTTCTTCTTAGTTGTATTTGCTTTCTACCTTCTTTTGTTTTGTTCCCTTTTTGTGTGATACACACAGGGAGTGAGGTGACTTTCAAGTTGCAGCATTTGTGTACTGTATTTTCTAATAACACTATGTATTGTTCATATTGTTAATATAAACAGTGTAACTATTTAGTTACTTGCAAATAAAACCCAAGTACAGAATCTAGGTAATGTCGTGGCTAATATTTTTGTATCTTTGGTGCAAAAGCATGTGGAAATTCACATTTTTAATATTTCATTTTTGGTGGCATTCGTAATGAATACCGGGCCTAGCCTCTAATATAAAGAGGGCCTTTAATAAAAAAGAATCATTTTTTGGCATATTGAACGGGATAATTAGGTGCTAGGGCAATGCCAATGTTGCCAACATTTGGCACAATCACAAAAACAGGAAAAATCAGGTCTATTCTGTCAAAAGATGATTTGTAATAATAAAAAAAAGATATTTGTCTTGTTATGACCTGTGCATGTTTACTATGTTCAGGGAAGCCGAGTTGACAAAGCGTGCCACAATGCTGAAAATTAGTGCCGGAATAGAACCTGATACTGACCTTGGTCCTGTTATCACTAAGCAGGTATAATTTTTAGATGTATAAAAATATATCAAATATTCAACTGTGAAGAAATGTGTATTAGACTGTTATAGAATGAGTCATTCATTCTAGCAGAATCAGTATTCAAAATCTGTTGCTTGTTGCATTGTGTACCTAATGAAGATCCAGATGCAAGTTTTTGTTTAGGGAACCCTAGGCTAGCAACAACAAAGCCTTTTGTCCCAGACAAGTTGGGGTAGGGCGAATGAAGCCCGTATTGGATTTCATTTCCATAAGATTGGCTGAATTTTTACGTTGGCTCGCCAAGCCTATCGCAACCCTCCTCATTTCTGGGCTTGGGACCGATCATGTAAAACATAGGCAGAGTTAACCTTAGGCTAGCATTAAATATATTTTTTACATGACCAGCTTTTGCCCTTTTCTTGTTTAATGTGTGCTACAAGTAGGCAAAGGATCGCATTTGTAGGTTGATTCAAAGTGGCATTGACAGTGGGGCCCGAGTTGTACTCGATGGAAGAGACATTGTGGTAATTATTATGCTAATTTAAGCTTACCTCAATTTTATAGTACCTGCTATTCTCACTAATACACTGTACCAACCAAAAGCTTGGACTTCAGTAACGAGTTGCTCTGGTACAAACCTGACAGCAGCCTATGAGATCCAAATTGCTACCATACCAAAAGGCTATTATATTAAAATGGCTAAAAATCAAAATATATTAATCTCTGAATTCTTTGTTTTGTACGCATTTTATGATATCAATTGTCTGCAGGTCCCAAAGTATGAGAATGGAAATTTTGTAGGACCCACAATCTTAGCTGATGTCTCGAGTGAAATGGAGTGTTACAATGTAACATCCTACTTCATCTTCTCCTTTATGATTCCAATTTTATTTGTTTAGTAAAGAGAAACATGTTTAAGCATATCTGACTGAAATTCAATAAAAAACTGAACAGGAGGAAATCTTTGGCCCAGTTCTCCTTCTAATGAAGGTATCAAAGAATGCAATTTTCTCTTTTAAGAAACTTTTTATTTGCTTCTATGTTTCATATTAGTGCTTAATTCTGTCATATTATAATAGGCTGAAACCTTAGAAGAGGCAATCAACATAGTGAACAGGAACAAGTAATGTCATTATTCCCAGTTTAATTGGAATCTGATTTGAAAAGACTCTAATTCCTTTATTTGGAAAATGAATTGACATTGCTTTCTCAGATATGGAAACGGATCCTCCATTTTTACCACATCTGGTGTTTCTGCACGAAAATTCCAGACTGAGATTGAAGCTGGTCAGGTATGTCTGCTAGTTGAATGTTATTATCTTATTGTTTCTGCTATCAATCTAATTAAAAAGACAACTATTGACATAATACACCTTTTGCAATAATATACCTTTCTCATTATACCCTTTAATATTAGCCTTCATTGTTCTGTTAATTACTAATGTTGTTCATTGTTTTTGTTATTGTTTTTATCACTATTTATATTTTCTTCTTGTCATTCTTTGCAGGTTGGGATTAACGTACCTATTCCGGTGCCACTACCATTCTTCTCTTTCACTGGATCAAAGGCTTCATTTGCTGGAGACTTAAATTTCTATGGTATGAGGTCACTAATATTATTTATCTAGAGATCATGAAAACGACTGCCATTTACCTTCGCTCTGTAACCTCACATACCTGTGAAGAATGCCAGTACATCAGTAAGGTTAGGGGGAACTCGATTTAAGATTTGTTTGGCAATTTTGACCAAAGATGGCCTGACCAAATTGATAGAACCGACAACGCGCAATTTCTTTTCATGCAAAGTGGAACTTTTTAATTCTAATTAGAGCGAGGCTATGGTACTTCACAAAATTCTAAAAAAATATAAAATTCGGTCTCCAAAGAGATTTGAATATGAAGATTTCAGTGGTTTGGGTAGTTCATTCAGACTTTGAAATTGGATATATGAAGGTGAGGTACCGCATGCTTGGTGCTTTGTGAAGTATCATAGCCTCACTTTTCTAATTAACTTGCACAATGACTTATTCACATGGTTTTGTTAAACCCTAATGGAGGCCTCATTGCCTCATTGGCAACACTATAATATTTTAGCTTATTAACTGGAAGCATTGGAGACAGACCTGAATTACTTAGAGCTGACATTAAATGGACTTCATGGGACTTGAAAACAATAGTTAACAATATAGAAATGTCATACAGGTAAGGCTGGTGTACAGTTCTTCACACAGATAAAGACGATAACACAACAATGGAAGGAATCCCTAAGCCAGGGTGTGTCTCTCGCCATGCCGACTTCTCAGAAGTAGTAGATGCATGTGCTTTCCTTTTGGGCATTTATAACATGTGAATTGTTGAACTTATTTGATTGTGTAAGAACCTAATAAAAATGCTTCTTTTGAAGAAATAATTTGATGGTTGTAAAACATGGACTCTTTTAGTCTTTTAGCGCTCTTTGTTAGACCCGTTTCATGCTTTCTAGACCTGCTGTTCCTGTTCAGTTTTGTTATATGAAAATGGTGAATGAACAGCCAAATCAGTTGACGGAAAATTGAACTGCCGAGTACTGTATAGCATGTAAAAGTCCCCGAGTTATCAGTCAATGACATGAAATTAAGACATTTTCAGCTATAATTAAATCTGTATTAAGTATCATTATCATCGTTCCTTACAATCAAATATCAGTAGAACTGACTCTGAAATGTTTAAAATCCTAGTCTTTTTGGACATATAGAGTTCTCGAAATTCCCAACCTCTACGGAATATAAATTTTGTGCTCATGAAAATTTGAATTTATGATTTCATGAAAGTTATCCTAATTAGTTGTCACTAGACTATTAGATCATTTATTTAAGATCCTAAGTCTAACGTAGTTAAAAAAAACTTAAACAAGATCAAACCACATTAGCAGGCTCCTCAAAACGTCGATAATTTGTCAGAGATTTTCAAACGTTCACTTGGGAGAAATTGTTTTTGAACTTTTATTTTGATAAAAACCTTCTGAACCGTACAACCTTACGATCTGTGACAACAGTATTCCAACAATCAACTTGGTAGATAAGTTCATGTTCTTTTTTCCGTTTTGAGTACAAAATGATCAGGCAAAATCTTTATCAGGGGCGGATTCAGAATTTTCGTCAGGAGAGGGCAAAATTCAGGATTTTTTTTCAGGGAGAGCAAAATAACACAAATTTTCAAATATACATGGTTATTTCGCAAAAAATTTCGACAAATCGCACAAATACACTAAATAATTTTGTGAAATTTTTTTCCAGGGGGGGCACTTGCCCCCCTAGTTGTACATGGGTCCGCCCGTGATCTTTATCACTCAAATCTAGTTCAATTAGTTATAAAACTTTTTGTAATACTTGTGCATTTATCGAATTTCAAACCCATGTCTATCACACATGGTATTGTGCTCTTAGCCGTTGGACTAAGAGCTGGTTCTTGCATAATATTATAGTTAAAATATTTAATTTATGAACTTTTTTTAATATATAAAAGTTAGTACACATTTATAAGAATATACTAACACTTGACTTCAATTCATATTAAAATATTTGGTTTCTGACTTTTTAATATGTAGAAGTTAGTAAATATTTATAAGAATATACAAACACTTGACTTCAATTTATAAGACTAAAATGTTTGTCATTTGGATTTTATTTTTGTATGTTTCATTTTTTCGGTGCTATCTTTTTTTAATAAAATATAGCTTCATAGATAATAAAATATTATTTCTATTCATATATTAAAATAGTTGCATTTGAAGTAAAAATATTATATTTTATAAAGTATAAAAATATTTAAATAAATGATTAACCTATCAAAAATATTATTTTAATCATTTTGACTAAAAGTTGAATACCATATTATAAATTAACTGACGAGTAGGAGATAAGTACCATGATTGTATAGTTTAGACTTTGAACATTGAAATGCTATTATTAATAAAAATTAAATAAAAGGTTAATTTATCACAAAATGAAATTAAGAAGCCTCATGCCCCTTGCGGCCTTGCTCTCCTCTCTGACATGAATTCATGTCTCCTGAAATACTCGCGAGTACTAATCGAAGGGTTGGGTACATTCATAAATTCATCATTTAATTGTGCACTCATGATTTGAACTAGTATTTACCAAACGGGCGGACACGGGCGGGCATAGGCTGTCCGGATCACGGGTTGGGCGGATTAAACGGGGCGGGTTGAGACGGGTTGAATTTGGGATGATGACCCAAACCTGCCCATTGACCGTCGGGTTGGGTGGACGGGTACGGGCGGGTCAATGGTTTAATGTTTTTTAAATCCAAAAATTTAAAAAAAAAATCCAAAAAATTTGAAAAAATTGAAATTTTTTTTTGGAAATATTGCAAATTGATGTCAAGTTTATAAACATATTGGAGTAATGGAACTGAAATTAAATGAAAATAAAAATATGTTAGAGATTGAGAATATGTGAGAGATTGTTTGTTGTTTTTGTGTGGTTACATTGTTTGTTTATGGGTATATTTATAGGGGTAAAAATGAGGGGTTGCATTGTTCTATTGGAATTTTTCAAATTTGAATACTTTCTGGCTTTGTGCTGTTGGAATTTTTGACCCGTTAGGAGGGCCCACGGGTAAAACGGGTTGGCATGAGTTGATCACGATTTGGGCGGGTTGGCACGGGTTGGTCGGGTTTTAGGCGGGTTGGCACGGGTTTGGCGGGTTGGCATGGGTTGGAGACGGGTTACAGGTCATGGGCACGGGCGGGGGCGAGTTGAAGATGAGTTAGGAAGGGACAAGTTACCACGGGTTAAATTTCAAAGGGCGACCTAAAGTATGAAACCACCCTTGACAAGGGTATGGGCAGGCATGGGCGGACGATGGAGGCCGACGGGCGGGGGTTGGGTTAACCCGTACGGATTTTGTCACAACACTAGTTTGAACCATTGGATGAATGAACTACACTATCTTTTCTAATAATTTAATGATTTATTAATTTTCTTTCTCCAAATAATTTAGTAAGAGATGTAACTCATTGATTTAATAGTTAAAACTATGAGTGCACAATTAAATGATGCACTAATGATGTAACTACTCTTCACTCCTAATCGAATGGTCAATACAGCTTTAAAATTTGTGCTCTCGAATCAACGATCGGATTATTACTCCACCGTCTAGGGATATTCACTCCTCTGAGTGACATACCCTGAAATAGTGAATAAAATCCCAAATCGAAGAACGATTTCAAGATTTTTACTGCCAAGCAGAACCAGAGAGAGAGAGAGAGAGAGAGAGAGAGAGAGAATCGGAAATGCGTCTGGCAATGAGGTATTCCCCCACGTCGGCTCTGGCAGCCGCCGCCTTCACCTTCCGCCGCCCGTTCTCTCCCTCTCGTTCACTCGTTCGCTGCACTCTCTTCGTTCCTTCTTCACCCCCTCTCTCCTCCGTTATCAACGCTAATCTCAAGATTTCTTCACCGAGCACTGTAAATAAGTTGGTTTGGATGGGGCAGAGGAGACGGTGGTCCAGTGGCGTGCCTTCAGCTAATGTTTCCGACCCCGGCTCCATTGACTCTCCTCTCATGCTATCCATGCAAAACAAGGTCTGATGTTCTCCGTTCTGTCTATTACTCCCTATTGATTTAGTTTGCTTTATTGTTTTGGTTGAGTTGAGATCAAATTTGATTTCAGACCATGCAATTGTTAAACCTTATTGTATTGATTTGTGATTAGTGATCTGAGACAATTATTTGAACTATGGTTTTTGATTGGTTATTTCATAATTGTGTTTCAGTCTTTTTTCTGTCAGGTATATTGCTTGAGGAGTATTAATGTCAATTTTACTGCTGGTTGTGTTAGTTAAGTTTCTAAAAGTTATTTTTTAACTATTAGGTTTTGAAGCAATAGATTATCTTAAGAAGAGCGTTTTGTGGCATAAATTGAACTTTTTATTTCAATATTTGATTAAACTTACCCAAATACTGTCAATAGTGCAGCGCGGCCAGATAGTTTTTTAGCCCGTTCGCTCATGTATTCTGCTTGGATATTAGTACAAGCAATTGCGAGCAAGCTCCAGTTCAATTACAAAGCCTAAATAATAAGAGCCCAAAATCTTCTTGAATTTGTGGTTTGTTCAGTAGTATTTACCAGCAAGGGTTTTCACTGATCCTGAGGTGTGCTTATCAATATCTAACTTGACAGATAAAGGAAGAGTTGGAAGCAGACAGCGTGGTCGTTCAAGATGCCTATGGTGACGGTCGGCATGTAACCATAGCGGTGATAGCGAAAGCATTTGAGGGGCAGTCAGCAGTGAAGAGGCAGAGGATGGTGTACAAGGCCATCTGGGAGGAGCTCCAATCCACCGTCCATGCCGTTGATCACATGTCTACTCTTACACCAGATGAGGCTCAGGCTAAATCCTCTACTTCCTCCAATTTGTGATCTCTCATTTGGTTGTTTTAGCTGTCGCTAATTTCTATTATGTTCCTTTTTGTATACTTTGCACCTGCCTTATATACCTCTATTGCAATTTACTGGCACTTGAAATAAATACTGGTATTGAACGCATACCTACAATATTTTTTCTTCTCTTTCACACATTCGGTGACATTCAGGGAATTATTTTGTAGGTTTTTCTGCATTATTTCAAGTTCAAACGTATATGCTTGATTAGACTAATTGCTTGGACTGCCCTTATGCGGACAGTTAATATTTATTTCATCCATTTGACATCCTATATCGAACAATTGTAACCCTTCCATCGTAAGGGATCGACTCTCTGCTAGCAGCCAAGCACTAATGTTAGACTGTGTGGTCTAAACTTTGAAGATTACCAGGCAATAAGGCATGGTTGATCTTGAGTGTTCAATCTAAATTGGAAAGCCCAGCTTTGAATTTAGACTTTCCAATGAATTTAGTATAATTTGAACAGAAAGGTAATCCAGTAGGAATGAAAGCTTAATTTGCTTCTGCTCGATTTAGTTTATTGCGGAGAGCACACGAGCTTCTACTCACAACCACTGGTTGATCTTTTGTTTATGAAACCACAATTGTGTTTTGTATGCTGAACCAAACAGCCCACAAGTATTCCATAAAAATGTATATTTCTAATCTTCTCTTATGCAAAATTGCATTATATGGAATTGGCATGTTACAAGTGAATGAATGTTGGTTTAGAAATCATAAGATTGGTCAATCCCTGTACGCTTGTGACAGCTCAATTTGTGACACAAACAACATTTTTCTCCTGTATTTAAATGTTTAAATGCGTGCTTATGCAGATGTATAAAGAATTTATCATAAAGCTAACTTTTAAATTGGCAAAAAATAACCTGATTTATAAGCACACAATAAAGCAAACACATGCATAACAAACCTCAAGACATGAAACAGAAAATATCATAATTATTATAGTCCAGATGAAGAAGTGTTTCCAGCCCACAATCAACGTGTCTGTGTACACATTAACACGTTTGTTTTCAAGATCATATGAAATTAAATTTAATCGAATAATAATAAATAAAAAATGTGAATTGAAAGTTTCAACATTGAACTATCAATTTATGAATATTATTGTATGATAAAAAGAAGGCAAGAACTGGACTAAGCCTGGAGCGTATCAGAAGAATTGCGACGGCACTCATTAAGCATGTCGAGGTAGAACTGGCACCTGCTGATGTCGCTCCCATTAGCATTGATACACTGTTTCATCAAAATACTGTTTAGTTAGTTTAACAGAAATTAGAAAGCTGATTGCCAACCAATTTTGCAGGTATAGCAGTAAGTGTAAGACACTTCAGAAACTTCAATAGACCGTAACAAACAAAATTATATTGAAATATCATGCAGTCCGGATAAAGAAGACTCAATTTAACACTAATTATCCTTAATGGGCAATGTTAGCTATTTGACCATACCAATTTAAGGAAACATCAGAATAAAAGGATCTTTATTTGGCAGGGCAACACCATTACTCTTCCAAGTCGCTCACATCATTTTTTTTTCCTAAAATTGACCTCATAACCTTTGGTTTTTTAAAAAAAGGTAGAAAACGAGTAACAAAATATAAGAAATTCTTCAGTTCCCCTCTAAAGTTATCAACACTGAAGTTCAGTTTTTACATCAGTAAACGGTATTTTGGTACAACTTAAGAAACCCTGGCCAAAATTAATGTAGTTGAAAGGGTTAGATAATTTTTATAAACAGAAGCGATTATTTGTAGAAGTTTGGAGTAAGAAGTGAAGACAAGAAAATTCTCACATCTGTGAAAGCCTTGGAATGAATGTTGCAAGCGTCAGGACCTACAGTAGGATTGGGTTGGCCAGCAGCAGGAACCGCAGGTGCAGAGGAAACATGTTCATGTTAAATGACACGTGGACCCATCACAGCATCAACTGCCCTGTGGGCAATTGAGGTCCCAACCCCCCAACCAATTCCTAAATCATCACAAAAATTGATACATAAAACAAAAAACTTGTTACAGATTGTTTTAGTTTACCTCATTCAAAATATAACTCCGCCTATGTTTTACATAGCCGGTTTCAAATCCGAAAAGGAGGAGGATTGTGATGGGTTTGACGAGCCAACATAAAAATTCAACCAATCTCATGGAAACAAAATCCAATATGAATTTCATTTCTAGCCTACCCCAACTTGTTTGGAACAAAAGACTTTGTTTTTGTTGTTGTAGCTCATTGAAAAGATACCACTAATTGTGATCTAAGAAAATTGCTTCCAGTAGTAATAAGTAAAATAGCCTTACCAATTAAAAATCTATCAGAGATAAACCACAAATTCATGTTTCCAAAAATAAGTGCAACCAAAATGAATGGCTAGTCATGTTGTTATATTACAAGTGACATTGTACAACATTTTTAACAAATCTGAGAAATTAACTAATATCAGCATAATCTGCAACTGATTGTACACAAATCTTGGTTTGTATACCTGATTGTTTTCAGTCACCAATTTATTCAAATTTCGGTATGTGAAAACAAGAAAAACAATTAACAAAAGAGAAGCAGACAGGAGAACCCGTCATGACCAGTTTCTACAACTGTGTGCATATGGTACCAAAAGTTAAGGTGCGATATTTTTTAACCAAAATGGACAGTAAAAAAGCGAAGCTATAATTGCAATAATTAAAGAAAAAATTAGAGAAAGATACTTAAATATAAAAAAATGTAGTCTTACCATCAGCAATAGCACCACCAACTGAACCAAATACCGATCCTCCACTATTAAGAGGAGCAGGTGGTTGGGAAGGTTTAACTTGAAAAAATGAAAAATAAGAAAATGAAGTTAGAAGTCATATAAAACTCATGTACAGTAATCTTATTTTGTTTATACTAAATGAAATTGCATACCAGGAGCAGGAGGGTTTCTCATTGTAGACCGAGAAGGGCGAGATGCAGAGCGACCTACACAGACAAGAAATATTGCACATAAATCCATTTCTTTGGAATAGACAATGAAATAAAGATATAAGATATAAAAATAAATCATAAATTAGAAATTATTAATCATCTTGACAGCTAAGGTAAAGGCAAACTTGCAATACCAGTTCAAACATTTCAGAAAGTTTTGAAAAAGGCCATTGATGCTGGTGCATATAACTTTTACCTTTAGAAAGAGACATACAAACTTTTTTATTCTGGTCTTATTCTTTTCCAGAAAATTAAGAAGTGTTTTTTTACTAAATAGCTAAAGTAATCAACGTATCCAAATTCCTTTTATATTTTCAGTTCACACTCCTAATTAAATAAAATACATAGGAAAATTTATTTCGAAAATTGTAAAACCAGAAAGATCGTACCTCCAGAGCTACGACGAGGCATTTTCGCAATCTAACTTCACAAGAGTCAAGAGTAAACTTGAAATTTGGAAAACGGTCGAAATTCGAAAGAAATAATGGATTTGTGATTTAAGCGGCTAATTCAGGTACTTATACGAGACAGACTCGAATTCTAGAAGGATATTTTCTTTTATTGTATTTGGTTACAAGCGGGATTATCTATTTATTTAATTATTTCGAACAAGTGTCAAGAGCGAGATAATCAGGGATGATATCCCGCCGTTAGATTATGATCTAACAGCTATGAGAGATACTTAAATTTCTTCTTTCGCAAGAATAAGACAGATGACCGCATATTATCACGGATTTGTTCGTGATCGAGGTCGATTTCATTTCACACACGTACTGTTATCACGTGAGCTGCACGTGTAGAATATAATATGGGCCTCCGAGGTTTGTTATATTCGCTTCCACTGTTTTTCTATGAAATGGTGCCATGGTGGAGTATACAGGCCGGTGCTAATGGGCCATGATAAAAAAGAGACAGACAGGCCGGATGTTGGGCCAATTTACACAACGGTAAATATCTGTACTTTATTTGATATTAAATAATTTTAGTTTTGTTCTCATAAAATTCAGAAATATACTATAACATTTCATAGTGTGAGGTTCATGCGATGGTCTTACTCGGGGCGAATTACTGTAGCACAGGAGTAGGCTACCTCTAGAATTTAAAATTCTAAAGAAGTCTAGTAATATTTTGGTCCACTGCCTACTCCTGGAAAGGTGCAGTGCCTACCTCTGTTTCCGGCAACATCCCAAACCAGGCAGGCACGCACCGAATCGATATCCTCTGGGTAGCGAAATCGCTACCCAGAGTGCGTATCTTTTGATTTGGACCGTCCGATTGATATCAACGGTTCTGATTCAATAATACAAGGGGGCTCCTGAATCATATCAATGGCGGTCGAGCGTCGATTTTCAATCTGACGGTCCATATTGCGATACGCAGAGTGCGGAGCGGATGAGATACGCAGAGGATACTGGTCCGGCAGGCACCAGCCCACTTCAGCGTTGGAAAAAAAGCTGACGATTCACGTGATTGAAAAAATACGCGAACTCTCGACTCGCAGTCTCGCCTCTCGCTTCGCCTCTCCAATCTCCAGTTCTCCACTCTGTCGATCTCATCTGAAAATAAAAAAATTTCTTTGAAGTTTGAACAGTGAGTCTCGCTATCACTCTCCCTCTCTCTGACTCTCTCCCAGTTTTGTTTCTGTACTGCAGTACCAAACTACCAGTACTTCCACTGGTAAGTAAAAGTGTAAAATCTAGATTTTGTTTTCAGACTTCAAAGTCAAAACTGTGAATTTCTAATTCGATTCTACACTTGAATTGCGAATTTGTGATCTGTTTTCAGTAAAAAAAAACTAGGATTTTGTAGTGATTAGTCTCAAATTAGTGCATTTATGCCTTGAACTATCAAAAAGCCATCTTTTGTGCAACTAAATTAAATAGACAAATGAAAGCAACTCAGGCAAAAATGTCTAAGAAACCCGACCCGAAAGCAAGACATCCATAAAAGTTTTATCATTTTTTTATTTTTGTTTCTAGTGCTAGTTATATTAGGTTATTAGTTATTACTTAATAATTGTGATGTATCATGTATGTAAATGTGCAAAATAAATTAGGTTGCAGTTCTTAGTATAAACTGGTTATAGTTGAAACTCCTTCTGATTTAGTTCATTTTGTTATTTGTGACCCGATTTCTATTAATTGTTATAATGATATTAAACAATACTGTTATACTCATTGATGAGTTTTCTTGTTCAACGACTGTATTTACTCATGCAAATTAGGATCAAAGGTCGAATATTTGCTTGGTGATTTATATTGAGAGGAATTTGTTCAAGGGTGTTGATAATGAAAAATTATGTAAATATTTCAAAATATGAAGACTCGCAGAGGCCGGCTCGATTTATCGTCGACATCTTGATTTTATTTTGTTTGTGCTATTATATTTCTTCTATATTTTAATATGTAAAACATATTTTTTATACATAACTGTGTCTATCTCTGAATGAAATTCTGAATCCGCCGCTGATCTTACTTCGTATCTAAAAATAAACTGTAGTCTTTAGTATACCGTTTTTAATATGTCAGAAACACAATTCATATAAGCAGTAATATAAAATGTGACGGCACCGATCGTATATGGCTAATGCGGCATTATATTGCACATGTGATGGTCTACGGCATGAAATAATATAATAATGCAGTAACTGTGGTTCATGCGATCTATTTAATGCTGACCACATACGCGGTCATGCAGAAAAAAATTGGTGACGGATTCTCTTGTCTGTGATCATGCGTAAAAGTGTAACACCATGTTGTATGTGGGGTCCGAATCTGCTGTTCGTAAAATTCCTGCTTGTTTTCTGTTTGTCTCGATTCGACCGTCACAAATCGATCGATCATCACGGACGGCTGTGATTTGATTCAGGAGGCAGATGCTTTGATCGTTAGATGAGTTTTGAATGGTCTAAATCGAAACAAGCAGAAAAGAATTTTAATAGCAGGAGATCCGATTTCCTGTATGTGTGACCTAGTTGCAGAAAAAATATATACAATTATACTAGCCAGATTTTGAAGTGTGCTTGTAAAAATTCACCATATTACCATTGATTTTATTAAAGGCCCTCTTTAGAACGAGCTCACCATATTACCAATTTTAATTAATACGAACAATTGTTTTATAAATTTTCCTAAAATTTAACATTGGACTACAATTTATAAACTTAAATAGCATATAGATCCGGAAAAATTCACATATGCAGCCGCATATTGCATATGTGGTATGCAGTTTCCTTTCACATATATGAAAAAATTCACATTTTAAAACACTAAATATAAGTTTTATTTTCGTCTAATATTTGATAGATAATATAAGCAAAAACATACACATTATACTTTATTATGTTTTATAATTATGAAGAAAAAATGAATCTTGGTTTTGTAATGTTGTGTCCAAAAACGATGGCGCTACTTCTTATAAAAAACTAAAAAATATAGTTGTATTGTAATTTGTATGTAAATGATAGAGAATTTTTTTTAGATGTTTAGCATTTGTTATGAAGCGTGATTAATTAAAAAAAATACAATTTTTAATATAAAAGCATGAAGAAGAAACTTCATCCAATATTTGTCAAAATTCTTTCATTAAATTTTTTAATATAAAGTTGGGACTATATAATTAGTTATCCGACAATGCTACTATCTGAAATTTATTACTTTTCAAATTCTTTGACGAAATTATGTGCTCACAAAAATTTGAATTTATGATATTTAAGAGTTCGTCATAATTAACTACCACAGAGATATTAGGTTCATTCGCATCTTTCATTTATAATTTAAAATGAGGAAAACAGGAGAGCATCCTTTTCTATGTTTAAAAGTTTTGCAAGAAAAAAGTACATGTATTTTTTTTGCATCGGTATTTTTTGAATCCGGCTTTTTACGGAAGAGGTTCCGGTTCCGGTTCCTTTCTATTTTTACTTTTAAAAATTTTACTTCAATGCTCACTCTTTCTAAATATATAATTAAAAGATGAAATACTATTTTTAAATCAATAATTATAGCAGAATTAGCCTAATAAAAATATCAAAACATACCTCCTTTTTATATTTGTAGCATGTAAAAATCGACTAATGTGATCTCGACGAATCATCGACTAATATTATATTTTTTAGTGTAACAGAAGGCTGCATTTTAATTTAGATCGAAATAAAAAATCGACGCTAGAAAGTGATTCAAGAGGTTTATTAAATCAGAATCGTTGATCATTTATTCAACAGTGCAGATTAAAACGTCTGCTGCCAAAAAATGCAGCAGAGGATTTGGTTTCCACGAACCGTCTCTTCCTTCAAATCCAAAACCCTTAAAAATTGAGCCTTACAAATTCGCCGTTCCAAAAATACCACTTCCACCGCCTCGTAATAGGCCGCCTTCACCTCCAATTTCTAGCACTTACGATCAGAATCCTTCCTGTCGGAGTTCACCTTTCTCCGCCTCTCCGTATTCCGAAATCGAAGATCTCCGTTCGCTCCCTTTAAACTCACCACCATG
The DNA here is from genome assembly GCA_964058865.1 of Eleocharis quinqueflora. NCBI lineage: Eukaryota > Viridiplantae > Streptophyta > Magnoliopsida > Poales > Cyperaceae > Eleocharis > Eleocharis quinqueflora. The sequence goes on from CAXKVX010000568.1 coordinate 22,681, forward strand.
CCTCGGTACGATTTCGAGTTTGATTAACTTGTTGTCTGTTGCTTTTAGTTTAGTTGATTTTGTTGCTTTATGGTTTATGATTTTTGGTTTCTGGTTTGGTTGTTGTTCCATGGCAGGTACTACTGTGACTACTGCGACACTTATCTGACCCACGATTCGGTGTGCATTTTTTTTTTCTTTTCGTTTTTATCATATTATTCTTAGGTTTTGCTGAATACTGAAAATGAACTGTTTTTAGGTTGTCTGGGGTGAACCACTTGGTCAAACCTGGTTTTACTGGAACTGCTCTTGAAACCTTGTACATATAAAAGAGTTACTTCTAATTGGTTTTCAAAATCAAAACCTCAGTTTTTATATGCAGCAGGAAAACATCAAAATAGAATGTTTGCTATCTGATTGGCCTCCTTTTAGTTTAAATGGTCGTTTAAGGTCTGTAAAGGGCAACTTAATCTCTATTTTTATAGATTTATTTAAGGTGAGTTGTGCAGGAAGCCCTTTTAACTGTCCGGATCTCTCATTCTTAGAGTTAAAACTTGTTGTTAAAATCATAATCCATTAATTTTATAATTTCATTTGGTACAGCCCTCTGTCAGAAAGCAACACAATGCTGGGTACAAGCACAAGGTACCATTTTCACTTGGTAACTACTTTGTATTCAGTACTTGTTCAACCTGGTGAAATAAACTGGTTCCATGCAATGTTCAAATCGTGGATCCTCTCATATGTTTGTACCTGTAGTGACCAGCTCATACCAGTAGCCCCATATAGTCTCAGTTGTTTTTTTGTTCATTGCTTCTAGATGAAGCCTGATGTTAAGAACTCTTCATATACCTCCTACATACGAACCCAAACAAGAAAAAAAAGGTTGTTTGTTATGTGTGATTGATAACAGCTTGGCACCAAATCAATGCATTGTAGTATCATTGCTGATTCTTCAGTTGAGGCACTGCCAGCTCAATGTTTTTTATCTCTCTTTAACCCCTGCTTTCTCTCCCAATGAACACACGCACACACAGACCCTCTCTCTTTCTCTCTCTCACACACATATTTTATGTGCTTTTGCTCATAGGCAAATGTAAGGAGCTACTACCAACAATTTGAGGAGCAGCAGACACAGAGCTTAATTGATCAGAGGATCAAGGAGCATCTAGGTCAAGCGGCTGCTTTCCAGGTTCCAAGAATTCTTAACACAAGATTCCAACTATGCATCATCGTTGCAAAAAGAACTGGGTACCTCTCAAAGAAGACAAATACATGCTGAAACTGAAACTAATATTAGAATGATGGCAAAGCAATTCTAATCAACCAAGATCATTTTATGTTTAGCTTGATTGATTACTGATTTACTGATTTATTAATTGCTAAAGATTAAATTAGAGTTAATCGAAGAAGGTACTAATTAAATTTGGATATTTTATTTAATTAATGTCTTGTTGATTGCATGTGCAGGTTGGTGCACAATTCAATCAACACCTCCTATCTCTACCAGGAGGTATTCCCAGGCCCCGTTTGCCTATGATGCCTATGCAAATGATTCCAGGCATGAGACCTCCTATCTTGCCTACCCCAACAGCAGGTGCTCCAGGTACGCATATTGTGAACTAATTAATATTGTGTATGTGCTTGCATATTGAGGGGGAGAAACCTAATGCCCTCATTTGTTTTTCGGCCAGAGATCAATAGTTGAAAGAACTGTGCTGGTTTCCATGATCCACACTGTTTTGTTTTGTTGCCTTTTTGTTTTGTTCTGGTATTATTGGGGTGTTTCATTCAGGCTCGTTCATATGTTCTAATGTTTGAAGGTCTCTTTAGGTTTGGTTCATGAATAAATGGTATAGGTTTTATTTTTTGACTGAGTTGCAACCAAGAGATGCAACCTATTATTAAGATTATTGGTTTATAAATTTTGATGAAGTTTAGAATGTTATTTATTGTATATTTCTTATGTATTAATATAGTTGTTTCTTTTTAGTTTTTCATGAAGTTCCTTTTGGTCATTGCATGTAGGGAATTTCTTATGATGAAGTCACATGACTATGTTGTGTATGGTATCATCTATCACAATGATTATATAAAATTATTATTACTAGATAACTTTTTAAGAACTTTTTTCGAACAAAACAGGCTATCCTGGTGGAATTCCAACTATGCCCCCAGGAGCTATGCCAATGCAAATGCCCCAAGGAGCTATGCCTCCAGGTGCCACATCCATGCCAATGCAAATGGCTAGTCTCCCACGACCTCCTACATTGCCACCTCCTGTATCTGGGTCTGGTATGGCCCCTGTTCCTGCATTGAATCCTGTGATGTATCAGCCAGCACTGCAACCAGGTTCCGCTGCACCACCTGGCCCGCAGGGAGTTGCTCCTCCAAGCACCTCATAGTGTGGTCTTTGTCAAAAAAATTAGACAACATTTGTTCTCCAGAAGTTGATTTTATATTGCTTATTATAAGTGTTTAGATGGCTTTCCTGTGTGATATGGTTAAATTAAGGAGCTATAACTTGCAATTTAGATAGATTAGTTTTAGGAAATGGCTCCGAAGTGAATTTAGAAGGATGCATGTATCTTGTACCATCTAATCCTTTATGGAACTTATTTTTAATGATTTTGAAGACTGGTGTATTACACAATGATGCTGCTGTTGCATTTTGAGAACATGCAAAGTTGTGTCATTGAAATTTGTTTAGAACCACAGTGGCTTGGGTGTTCTCGCAACACTTGATAGTAGGGCTTGACATTGTCATTATATCCGAGTAATTTTCTTCATTTTCCTTATGAACAAATGTAAGCGCACTTCCTTATTTTGTGTTGTTAAAAAGATTAAGTTGTCAATTTTTTTTTTGTCAATTAAGGAGCTATATCATTTCCAATATATTTATCATACAACTAAGAATTCATTATGCTATAAATCCTAATAATTCACAAAAAATTATGCATCAATATATCCAGGAAACAAAAGATTTACACTAATAAGTTCAATAAATAATCCTAAGGTTAAATGCGTTATCCGTTGATACAGCCACTGAGCCACTAAATGACCATAATTTAACAAAAACCTCTATATGAACCGTTAGATTAAAGATCAACGCTCGATTATTAATTATATGATTAAGGGGTTCTGATATTAGTCCGGATGGTTGATCTTTATTCAACGGTTCAGATCGGAAGTTCTCTTCTTTGCGGAAAAAAAAAGTTCCACGGATGATTTTGTTTTGTGAACTAATGAACTATATTGAGATCCTCAGTTGTCTATGATCGATAAAAACATTTCTCTAGATGCCAAACAACTAAAAATCTTTCACATGCATGCTTCTACGGTTCTGGCACACCATTCAGCAGTATAAGAATTTTCAAAGGTAAACTTCATATGTATCTACTGCTGCAAACAACTGCTCGCGTTGAATTCCTGAAACTATACAGTCGTTTTTATGTGATTCTATGTACAACAACTTGGTGACTCAATGTGTTTTTTAAGTATATTTGAAATAAATGACGAATCAAATGATTCAAAACATAATTAATACATACATTTTACAGTTTGCAGGTTTTATGTCATTTTTCCCCATTGCATGTGGATGAATCTAGGTTATTTGCAAAATATACCACCTTGCTTGGGAATGCATTATGTTGCTTTATAATGACTCTGACAAAAACATTTTTATGAAGGTAACTTTAACTTCAAAACTGCTAATTTAGAAGGCAAGAGGTGAAAAAATTAGATTGCAACTTTACAACTATAAGAGAACATCAGAGGGATCCTGATCTCATATATATGGTCTCTTCTGTATTAATGAAATATATGGATTATCTCCTCGAGTTGTTGAATACACTTTAGAGCTATGATTTTCTGAGTTTGTATGTTATCTTGTGGGACTGCACGAGAGCAATTCGAGAGCATGCTTGAGGATTACACAACTGCCAGCTCCTTGCAACTCTGTCCCACTACCAATAGTTCGTTTGCTACCAGGTAAGCTCTTAAAAAGGGTACTTTTTCAGGAATCAGATCTCTTCATTTCCTCTTTTACCTTTAATTGGGTATTGCTAATTAATATACCCGTGTAAAGTAATATACCCTATCAAAAGGTACAAAGCAAAATGAATGTAACAACCACATAGACTAATCCTTCATTGTAATTTGTAACAATCACATAGACTAATCCGACTTTGGGACCAAGCAAGGCAGACCAGAGGGGCAAGCTATGCCCACCAACAACAAATGCAACCAAGATAGATTAGGGAACTAGCGATTTTTTGTAAATAATCAATACACTGATTCTCTACTTTTATGTTTTCTACTTTCATTTTACTTTTTTTTACCATTTTGCACATATCCTATTTTGATCAATGAACATAGTAGGTCTTCTGCCTACTGCTTCAAAAAAAAAAAATTACAAAAAATACTATGTTTGGGTTGTCAAGCTTGGTAAATTGATAACAAAATCTCTTTTCCAGTTCAGTTAGTTAAGTAGATTATTTTTAATGCTGATTTCTTTTTGGTTGTGTTGGACTAGTTAGCATATGGGAAGTCAAGAACAGAGGGCTAGTTCCTTCAGGAGCCCATCAAATTTACTAATTTCTAGTTGTTTTCATAGTTACTTTGTTCAAGTTTACAAATGAAAATTGAATGAAACCCGTAATTAACAAATATGCCTGTTACTTTCTGACAGAAAGCCATTTTCAGCCATTGTCCGATTTCAATTTTCTTGATAAATTTTGTTTTGTTTCGATAACTTGTGAACCAGTGCGTTATAAAAATGCTGGCACCTTTTGACAGGAATCCAATTTTAGTCACTGACGACTTTCGATTTTCATGATCCAGTATTTTGTTTTGTTCTAGCATTATTTTGGTATTTCGTTCAGGCTCTTTCATATGTTCTATGCTTGAAGCTATCTTTAGGTTCGGTACATGAATGACTGGTATAATTTTTTTTTTTGTTTTTGCAACCAAGAGATGCAACCTATTATTATGATTATTGTTTCATAACTTGTGATGAAATTTAGAACGTTAGTTTATTGTATATTTATTATGTATTGATATTATTGGTTTCCTTTTTGTTTTTCTTAAAGTTCCTTATGGTCATTGAACCTAGGGAATTTCTTATGATGTAGTCAGATGACTTTGTCATGTACTCATGTATAGTATCTATTATAATGATTAAACAAAATTATTACTACTTAATAACTTAAGAACTTTTGGTCTAACAAAGTAGGCTATATATCCTGGTGGAGTTCCAACTGGATTTTGTCATGTATGGTAAAAATTTTTAGACCACAATGATTTATATTGCTTATTTTGAAGAAGTATTTAGATGGCTTTCCTGTGTGATATGGTTAAATTAAGGAGCTGTAACTGGGAATTTGGGTGTATTAGTTTTAGGAGATGGCTCAGAAGTGAATTTAGACGGATGCATGAATCTTGTACCATTGATCCTTTATGGAACCCTTTTTAATGATTCTGAATACTGGTATTATTACACAATGATGCTGCTGTTGCATTTAGATATCAGTCAAAAGTAATGTGTCATTGAAATTTGATTAGAACATAGAACCGACAGTGGCTTGGATTCTCTTGCAACACTTGATTCTGGGGCTTGACATTGTCATTGTGTTGATTTACTTTTTCGTCATCCTCCTTTGGAAGCAAATTTAAAGTTTTTTTTAAAAATATAAGGAGTTCTCGAAGTCTCCAACATCTACTACTAAATATCACTTAACGATTTTCACATTTGTGCTATCGGAGATTTGAATTCATGAACTCGTAAAAGTCTATCACTAGATTCTTTGTGCAAACTCAAATGTTTTTTTTTTCTTTCTGGTGTTGTTAAAAGCTTAAGTTGTGAATGCTTATGTACAAGTACCGTACAAATGTACAATTGTCAGAATGCACTAGGGAGATAAATAATAAAATAACATTCATAATTCTTTAATAAAAAAATAACAAATCTAATATAAAATAGAATAAAATTGTGGCGTTTCTAGAAGCACTGTGCTCTTAACTAAAAAATGTACTTAATCATTATTAAATTTTGATTTATCATATTCAATAATTTCTTTATATCCAAATTTTGTAGGACACAAAAAAGTTCTACTTTTAGAGTTTTTTAAGATGGCATCTAAATAATTATAAAATAATCAAATTTTATACATACAAATATATCACTTTCAAAAATTCAAAAAAGGACTTGAAAATCTCTAAAAATGATTTTTTGGGGTCTCAGAAGATTTTGACATAAAAAGTTACTGAGCATAATAAACCAAAATTTTTAGATTATTATGCATGTTTTTAAATTAAGAGTTGGTGCTCCCACCACAGTCTCACTCTAAAAAGTACGATTTAGATGCATATATCATGCGAGAAAAAAAAGAGCATATTTATTCCATTATACCTTACTAGATCCCAGTGGCGGATGCAGTGAGGGCCAAGCGGTCTTGACCTCCTGGATTTTTTTTTTTTCAAATTTTGACCACACAATTGAATTTTTTTGTATGTTTATAATTTGAATTTTTTTAAATATATATAATTTTGAAACTCTGAAAAAAAATCGTAAATTTTGAATCTCTCTGACGAAAATCTCGAATCCGCCCGTCGCCTCCAGCCATTCTCATAAGCCCCTTTAGAACGGATGTTCGTGTTTACATCCAAAGAGCAGAGATGTCTCCTACAAAACGCAGGCTTTTGTTTTGTTTTTGTTTTTTTTTTAACATATATTGTTCACTAAATAATGTACAAAGTGTTCCCAAGATATTTATTTTTGCAGTGTTCAAGAGGGAAAAAGTAGCTAGCTATGAGATATTAACTGAACAAGCACACGGATGAATTTGGTTAACATGTCAATTTATTCTGTTTACTATGTGGCTAAATGATTGTGGATGTATCACAATTCTATCCAAGTTATAAACTTATAATAAACATACTAGTAATCGTGCCCGTGCACAGCAACGGGAGGAAATTATGTAGTAGAAAATAAAATTTACTAAAGTATTTTTTTCATAAAAATAAGAAAATAAATATCGCTGAATGTAAACGTACCTAATAATGCGACATGATGCGTGCAGCGGCAGAGCGGTTTCATGCGGACTGCAGCGACGTCATGAAACTTGGAGCGTGAAGCGTGAAGGGGCGGAGCGGCATCATGTGGAGAAGTTAATCATGCAGTTTGCAGCGGCTTGGAGCATGAAGCGTGAAGTGGCAGAGCGACATCATGTAGCGTCATGTGACGTAAGGCGTAAAGTGGCGGAGCAGCGTCTTGTGGCGTAAAGCGGAGGAGCGACGTCTTGCGGCGAAGCAGTGTCATGCGGATTACAACAGCGTCATATGACTTGCAGCGTGAAGCGGCGGAGCTGCGTCATAAGGCCTTGAGCGACATGCAGTGTCATCTGGCGTCATGCGGCGAGCAGTGGCAAAGCAACGTCATGCGGCTTGCATGGGCGAAGCGGCGTCACGAAAGCGGGTGGTGACACGGCGTAGCGACGTCATGTTGCTTCGAATGTGAAGCGTGAAGCGGTGGAGTGACTTGTAGCTGCAAAGCGACGTAATGCGACGTGAGGCGTAAAGTTATGGAGCGACATCTTACGGCGTGCAGCTGCGGAGCGGTGTCATGCGGATTGCAGCAGCTTCAAGAAGTTTGGAGCGTGCACCGGCAGAGCTAATCATGTGGCTTGCAGCGGGGTCATGCGTCTTGAAGTTTGAAGCTTGAAGCTTGAAGCGTGAAGCAGCGGAGTGGCGTCCAACGGCGGAGCGGCATCACGCGATGTGAGACGTAAAGTGACAGAGCGGCGTCTTGCAGCGTGCAACAGCGGTGCAGTGTCAGGCGACTTGCACCGTGAAGCGTGAATTGGCGGAGCAGTGCCATGCGGGGTCATGAGGCGTGATTTGGCGGGCAACAACGGGAGCGACGTCATGCAGCTTGCATGGGCAGAGCAACGTCACAAAAGCGGATGGTGACGGGGCGTGGCAGCGTCGTGCGGCCTGGGGCGTGAAGCGTGAAGCGACATCATGAGACATGAGGCTTAAAGCGGCGAAGCTGCATCTTGCGGCATGCAGCGGCAGAGCGGTTTCATGCGAATTGCAACGACGTCATGAAACTTGGAGGGTGAAGGGTGAGCGGCGGAGCGGCGTCATGCGACATGAGGCGTAAAACGACGAAGCGGCATATTGGGGCGTGCAACAGCGGAGCGGTGTCATGCAGAGTGCAGTGGCGTCATGCGACTTGCAGCGTGAAGCGTGAAGCGTCGGAGCGAAGTCATGCGGCCGTCAGCAGCATCATGCGGCATGCTGCGACGGAGCAGCGTCATGCGGCTTGGAGCGTGAAGCGTGTAGTGGCGGAGCGAATGAGTTGTGTCGTGCGGCTTTCAAAAACAAAACAAAATATATACAAAATTACCTTCATGCTTGTTTTGATAATTTGAACAAAAATACTTTAATATTTTGGTATATAATGCATGACCATATCATATATAAGATTAATTAGTTATGAACTTTTGAAAATTTTTATTTCTTTTAATTTTAAAATTAATAAGGTTATTTATGCATAATAAAAATATATTAAATTATAAATCAAATTGAACCATTCCCTCTGCCACTGTCGTATGTGATTTTAAAATTGATAAGGTTATGTATGCATAATGAAAATATATTAAATTATTAATTCAAATTGAACCATTCCCTTATGTGACAAACTGACGTGTCTGTTTTTACTTGTTATGGGGCCCAACAAAAAATAAAGCCTGTTGGTTTATGAAGAGACGTGATTTTTAAAGTGAAATTTGTAATCATGCCACTTCAAAACATCTAAATTAGAAATTTGCCATTTCAAAATCAATACTCTTAAAAATGCTACTTCAAAACACACCTCTTTTGATTTTTTTGCCACAAATATAACATTTTTTCTGTTATTTTAAATTAAAGCAATTAAAATAATTTTTTATGAACTAAAATGCCCTTGGGCCCACCTGTCATATTTTTCTTTGTGTATCCACTCTCAAGTCCCAACTTCACTTCACTCCACAGATTGATCTAAGCCCCCATTCCCTTCCCTGATTGCAACGAACCCTGGACTCGATGGAACTGGCCTCCGTCTGTGCATCGTTTGAAAATCGGTTGAAATTCAAAGCTGAAATCGGCTGAAATCGGGTGAAACTATACGGTGGAATGGAGTTGGAGGTGGTAATGGAGCAGGGTATTGAGAACCTTGAAGTGGGTTTGCTGGTACTGGTACTGGAGCAGGGTACTGGTACGACAGCACAGCCTCTTAGTACTGAGTAGTTTGTTTAATTTGTGTGTACTGAGTAGTAATGGAGCAGGGTACTGGTACAACATCACAGCAGTGTGTGATTTTTATATTTTTGGATGAGTAGTTTGTTTAATTTGTTTCAAGACAGAAATATGCCTTATTAATTAATGGTTTTGAATCCATGACAAGAGTTTCTTTGCTTCCCAATCTGACTAAATGTATTCATCTTTGGATAACATTATAATAGTGATCAATTTCTTTCATTCATTCTTGGAGTGATAATTGTCGGTTCTATGTTCATTAGTGATATGTAGCATTGGGTAAACTATGTAGTAAGAGTAAGAAGGTTAATATACCCTTAAAGCCTGCGGAAGGAGATTGGCACAGAGGAGACGGAGGCAAAAAAATCAATCTGTGAAGTTGTCAGCTTTGAATTTCAACCCATTCGAAGGCAAACAGAGGCAAACAAAATCGAATTTCCTAGGGTTCGAATCGATTCCTGGGGCTTAGATCGATCTGTGAAGTGAAGTTGGGACTTGGAAGTGGATACAGAAAGAAAAATATGACAAGTGGGCCCAAGGACATTTTGGTCCATAAAGATTTATTTTAATTGCTTTAATTTAAAATAACAGAAAAATGTTATATTTGTGGCAAAAAACAAAAGAGGTGTGTTTTGAGGTGGCATTTTTAAGAGTTGATTTTGAGGTGGCAAATTTTTAATTTAGATGTTTTGATGTGATATGGGCCAAATTTCCCATTTTTAAATTATTAATTCAATTGAACCATTTCCTATGCGATGCCGTATTTCTAAATTCTAATACGCTTTTAGGTGCGTGACGCACTGACGCGTCTGTTTTCACTTGTTCGGATCAAATGTGGCGAGATCTGGAACAACAAAGGGTGTTGATCAACAAAATTCATTGCTTTGACTCAGCGTCCTCTTTAGTGATAGATTGGATGAATGGTTATTATTCAGATCCGAATTTTTCTGATTAATCCACACCGTTGAGTGTTTTGTCTTCTCAGGTACTTAATAAGTAGGAGAGATAACAGAAAAAAATACTGGGAATGTAAAACAAATATTCACAATCAACAGTAAAAAGATAGCACCAGTTATAGAAATAATCAATAATGTAATCTACACCCAAATATGTAATTTTAAAACCCAAAGCTACAATAGAGACCGTTAAAAGAAGAAACCGTAATTTATCTAACATGTCCCTGGACAAACTTTACAACATAAACAAACCAGTGACCGCTATAGTGCTATATACCAAAACAAATAACATCAATGGCTAATAAAACTTTACTGCATAAAAACTGGAAGCACCCGAAAAAGCAAAAACTAAAAAAAAGTAGCATCTTTTAAGCTCCAATTCTACCGAGCAAGAAGAAGAAGGGGAACTGTGCAATGGCTACAAAAAGAAGCAAGTAATGCTGCCTGCTCGAGCGTCTCTCATAATTCCTCACCTCGGTAAAAATAATCCTTTTTGTTGTTTTCACTAGGAAAATTCCCATGCAGAGACTCATCCAGGGCATGATAAAGTAGTAGGAGGAGCCCCAAATTAACTTCATGATTATAGTAACTGAAAGGCCGGCAAATGCATATCCACTATAAGATGCGACATCGAGAAATGGCACCTCATTACTGCCTAAAGTGGAGAGGATGGACTTGAGTATCGCAATTTGTAGGACCCACCCGACAACAGCTCGGGTGAATTGCATGCTTAGAGCTTCTGGAGTGAACCTAGAAACAGTTGAAGGGAGGATGGGGATACCATTAAATTTGGTGCATACAATTTCTGCTACAAGTTTATGGTGTTCAATGGCTTCGTGTGAATTTACTCATGTGGGCATGTACCAGTTCACTGTCTCTGAATTAGCACTGTCAATTACACTGGTATGAGGCAATGGGTTTTGTATGGTGAAAATTTCAGACCAATTATATGGTGCCAGTATATGTAAGCTTTTGAACAATGATGAGAGGTACAAGTATGACTACAGCATTGAAACATTGGTTCAGTGGTATCACATAAATTGGTTTAGCTGGATAGGTTAGTACTTTAATTTTATTGTAAACATGCGACTACTGGTTAAGGTTGGTACTCTGTGAAACTTTAATTTGATTGGTTTGGGACAACAAGATGGCACACAACTTAGCAATGGCACAGATAACCTATATATCGATTGATGCTGGTATGGGTCAGTGCCATACTGGTATCAGTTCTGAATTTTAATTATTAAGTGACTCACTTTCCCATAAATCCCAGAGAGAATCCAGCAAGAATAATAAAAGTTGCGAATGCCATGAACGGTATGTACAAATCAGGGGCATTTATGTCATAAATTGGGGGTTTAAATGACAATCTGCCACCTACAGGTTCTGCAATCCTTGTCCAGTGTCCCTGAAACAAAATAGTAACAAGAAGACGAATCAGAACTTTAAGGGACAGATAAATTAGGATAAAATTAAAAATAAAAGAGGAAAATTTCCTCAATCATGAATACACTGCAATGAAACTTAAAGAGGTATAATATGTTCCCTCATATTTCATCAATACCTCATATTCTAGATGCCTGGATTGTGAAGTCCGAGGACAGATTTTATAATAGCTCAGGAATTTTCTTTTAAATTTCGTTCTGCTGAACATTTTGCATAAGGTACATCATACTTTCAGCTTTTTCCTGAATTCAATTTGCAGAACTACAAATAATAGGAATAAGAATAGATCGAATTACCCTATGCAGGAAAGGAAGAAGTATAACTTTTAGCTTGTTGCGGACGTATTGGTCATTCACATTGAAATAATATTGAGGGTTTGAGAAGAGCCGGCTCATCTGTCATTTCAAATAAAAAAGTCACATAACAGATTTATAAGAAAATCAAAATCATAGAAGGAACTTTTCCCAAGTTCTCTGATGCCTACTTTGATGTCACATATTCATTTTTTCTGACTCTTGCTTTTACAGGAAAAAATATTAAAATTTGGAAAATTCCAGCAACCTGAATAATTCATCTTAAAAACTCAAATATTAAAAAAAAACACACACACACACACAAAGAAAAACAAAGTTTATCCAAGCAATGAAATCTGACGGTACCAATAGGTACATGCCAGTTCAAGTCTGACCAACGGAGTCAAAGGTAACCGCACAGAAATGGGTGATGGGTACCAGTGTACCACTACAAGTATCAGTACCAGTACCAGTACCACTACCACTACAAGTATCAGTACAAACATTCTGGTTTTTGGTTTTTTGCAGAATTGCTTTGGCCTGCACTTGCTTGCAATGTCAGTTAGATTGGATCAAACTCAGGCTTATTGTACAATTGAAAATGTTGCTGATGCATTATGAGAATCTTTCTCTAATATTTGGCAATAATGCAATATTAGGATGAAGAAACAAACTCATACTAAAAATAAAATTCGTCTATGTGCAGTGTAACATACATTGCTTTGAAATTCAGAGTTTGAACCAAAGAACTTCTCGCTATATACACCAATGCCACTTTTTATCAAACCTGACCCTGCACCATAAAATGCACTTCCAAACGGACTTGGTTGCCTTAACCCTTGTGGGTCTTCACCCGGTTGGCTTGTGAAGTTACCATACATTGCTTCAGAAAAGGAGAAAAAAACATGATTAGCATCTTATTGAATAGGTATGCAAATACAAGATTACCTGTGATACTCTCATATCAAGTAAAAGAAGATGCACTGATTTTAGTCTTGAACAGTTTCACTCAATCCAGGTATTGTAAGCGAAATAGTGGAGACAAGAACAAGCTATCACAAATAATAGTATAACACAAGTAAATTGGGACAGCAACTTGGTATATATCTGATCTGTCTGATCTGATCTAGTAGCACAAGTACAAGAGATCTAGTTCTTCCCAATACTAACCAAAAGAAGAATATATAATCAGATCTATAGTTTCCATCGAGTATACCGACTACAATTATACACATTCAGTAATGGATCTAACAAATCAGTTCGAGAATTGAAACTGAACCCGAGTGTAAAAAAACTAAGGACAACCATACAAATCGAAACAATCTAATAAAGAGGAATTAAGATGAGAAAACTACCAGCTGATCAGAAAGACACCAGAATTGACAATTCTCTGAGCGATAGATTCGCGCGACGAAGAACTTGACCTCCACAAAACTGAGTTTGGAGTTCTTTGTATTATATTTTTATTACAAAATTGTTCTTGGAAAGGAAGGCTGCGAGAGGAAACGCGACGACCTTTCTTCGACTAGAACGAGAAGGTACGGTATCTTTCTCTTTCTCCCTTCTCTTGATTCCTCAAATTTTTTTTTCAATATTTTTTAGAACAAATAGTTTTGTATCTCGATTATCGCTTTCTTTTAGACCAATGAAAATGGAACTTCCGTTCTCTGTTTTGTTATATATATATTTTATTATTTTCCATCGCAAAACGAAAAAAATAAAAAATGACCGAGATAATAATTAAATATCACAGCCCAAATTATCCATCAAAAGAAAATTAAGACAGCAATTTGGAAAATATTTCGGCGATTCCTTCATCGTTACTTGATCGTTATGTATGTTAGACGAATTATTATGCATATTAGACGAATCACCAGTTATTTTTCATGTTATTTTTATACTGAAAAATTATGCATTTTAGACATACAATTTGTTTACCATATATAACAAATCGTCTAAAATACACAACTATGAAACATCGATAGAAATATTAATATTTATTTAATTAATTAACATATTTAACAATTAATATATATGCATAATTATTTATTGGTACAAAATAATATATCCATAACAACTTATTTAACATGCATAACAACTTATCTGGTATATATATAACACACGTTTATTGAAGGAGTGAACGACAGAGGATCAATCCACATTGAAACACCCAATTGGATTTAGTATCGGACCATTGATATAATCAATTTAAAGGCCTAGAAATGTTATCAAACCCACTCCAAGAAAATCAGGTGATAAATACAATACAATACAATGTAATGTTAATCACAAAATAGAATAATATTTGCATGAGACATGTGTGTATATTTTTTTAGAAAAATGTTTCGGTGATATCATAATCGATACCGCCATCGATATTAATGGACGCCTCCAGTTGAATTCAATTTGCACATTATTTTTGTTATTATGCATCTAATTGACTAAACGCTTGACTGAAAACGCTCGACATAAAACGCTCGACTGGATTCAATGGACGAATCCAGTTGCATTCAATTTGTACATTGTTGTAGTTATTATGCATATTGTTTAATTATGCACATTATTGTTGTTGTTATGCACATTGTTTTTTTTATTGTGCATCTAATTATTCTTATGTACATTATTGGAACTATTATGCATGTTATTTGAACTGTTATGCACGTTATGAAACTATTATGTATTATTTTGTTGTTATGAATATTATTTTTGTATTATGCATCTAATTGTTATGATGAATATTGTTTTTGTTAATATGCATCTAATTGCAATTATGCACATTATTTGAAGTATTATGCATGTTATTTTAATTATTATGCACGTTAGAAAAATAGTGCGAATATATACAAATAACTGGTATCGATATGGCGATACAACAATGTGCATAATTAAAAAAACAATGTGCATCATAACAAAAATTATGTGCATAATAACTACAATAATGTGCACAGAACCCAACTGGACACCTCCAGTGGTATCGATGGTGGTATCGCTATATTAGACGCACTACGAGTCTCAAATCACGACTCCGCGATGACGAGTTGCGATAACTAGTTTAGTGAAATAGAAACAACGAGGAAAAAATAACATGCTAAGTAGCAAAAAGTAGAATTTTGGAATTCTTAATATACTGGAAATTTCATTAAACAATATATGATACTTACAAATGACAAGGGATCTCTTATATAGGTGACAAATACATTAGTCCCAAATTAAGAAATAACTTCAACTAAAGAAATAAATATACGATGATTCGATGAACAACAAGGAAAAAGATAACATGCTAAGAAGCAAAAAGTAGAATTCTTTGAATCCTTAACATAATGAAAATCTCATTAAACAAGAGATGATTCTTACAAATAACAAGGGGTCCCTTATATAGATGACAAATGCATTGGTTCCAAATTAAGAAATAACTGCAACTAAAGAAGTAAAAATATGATGATTCAATAAATAAATCGAAAATAACTACTAAAGAAATAACTAGCAGAACTAGGGAAATAACCTAGATAACTAGGATTAGGGTTTCTGAGCTTGACATTGTCCCATAACCTAGATCTACATATCGGCGGGGAATACGGGAGTTACTTTGGTAATATACATGTATAGTGGTGGTGTCGGAAATCGACGCGGTATCGTCACCGCGGGCTACCCGACGGGACTGGACTTCACCGAACTCTAAACTATCGATATCGATAGAATATACAGTACATGGTTCGGACTCTGTACAATTTGGTTGGTAGGTTCTATCTCCGGGGTCGGTGGAAGAAAAAGGAGAAGGGACAAAAGACCCGGAGGAATATGAATCCATTCCCTATACGAGACGAGGCCTAACAGAAAGGAGGAAAGGAGGGGAGGCCTACCAACAACAACAAGAAAATGAAAAAGGCTTAAGTACAGCTACAAATACAGGGTAAGTTCAAGGGGAATACATGATTAAGGCAATCAGGCTCGGGCCACAAGTCATTGGTACGATGAAAAACCGGGAAAACATGAACATATCAAAAAGAATAATAGAGAGTTGCGAGGCATACCTGGTGACGAGAAAGACGAGATGAACTGCGCGAGGAAAAACCGAGAGGTTGATAGAGAACTTCAGGAAGTCTTGAGCTCTAATGGAGGAAAAGAAGCGCGCGTGAATACTTGAAAGCAGAAGCGAGAAATAGGAGGAAGAAGACAACAGGTGGAGGGCTTTTAAAGGAAGAGGGGGAACTGGAGACGACCAGTGCTTTATAATGGAGGAGAAGTCATGCAGTTCCTCGGGGAGGCGAAAGGACGTGATAGGCTGCATGGGGAACCAACAAAAACCCCAGGAAACGAAGAGTCGCAGGGACGCAAATGCAAAGAGACGGAGAGGTGAAGGGCCGGGATCAGTTCCCCGGTGTATTGATCGCATGCAAGGTCTGGTGCGCTCGGAGGTGAGAGCTCGGGACGAGCGCCCTGCCCGAGGGCTTCGACAGTGCTTCTCTCGAGAGCTGGGATCAGTTCCCCGGTGTATTGATCGCAGGCGAGGTCCGGTGCGCTCGGAGGTGAGAGCTCGGGACGATCGCCCTGCCTGAGGGTTTCGATAGCGCTTCCTTCGAGGGCTCGAGGGCTCGGCAAGCGTTGAGCCGATGTTTGGCTTGATGGCTCGGGCGGCGCCCTGCAGAATAATAATAAACTCAGAATGCCCCGTTGAGTCTCAAGGAAGCTCGGTGAAATAGCATGATCAGCTTCCATACTCCTATCAGACTACGGAAACTTGAGGGCTGATGATAGGGCCTCAATAGTATCGCCCCGTCGCTAGGCCCAAAATCGGCCTGTCGCGGAATATGACCCGGCTGAAGAAATGACCCGCTTGAGTTTCCCAAGGCACCAGCCTATAAATAGGAGAGATAATGCTTGTTTAGGGACTAATTGCAATTTGGCTTAGGGTTAGCTACTATCATTTACTCTCTCTCTCTTATAATCCTCTTCTTGTAATAAAACTATCGTTCTGTTTATCACGCTTTCCTCTTCTTGTCTTAAGTATAAACCTCTCGGCCTTAAAACACTGGATCAGGATCGGGTATGTTAGGGTGTGGAAGCGGTGATGAGATATGGTGTTTGGGCGATTTCAGGATACAACTTCACGCAAGTGCGAAGGTGGTTGTCGACCTTGCTCTGATACCACTTAACGTCAACTCGCATCTCAAATCACAACTTCGCAAGAATGGGCTACGATAACTGGTTTAGCATAATAAAAACAACGAAGAAAAAAGTACCATGCTAAGTAGCAAAAAGCAGAATTCTCGAAATTCTTAACATACTGAAAATTTCATTAAACAAGAGATGATTCTTACAAATTAAAAAGAATCTCTTATATAGACGACAAATATCTTGATCCAAATAAGAAATAACTACAAGTAAATATATGATGATTTGATAAAACCGAAAGTAACTAATAAGAAAATAACTAGTAAAAAATAAAAAAATAATCTAAATAACTAGAAATAAATCTAAGACAGATCAATCAAAGCAGGTTGAAATCACAATCTAAATCAGTCTCGGATTCATTTACTTCCCAATTTACTTCAATATCAGCTCCCTATTCTTTAATACTGTTCTTGTTGAGATCCGAAATAACAAATTTACTACAACAGAATGTCATTATCATCAACGCAGTAAATATATATCTTTTATTAATTACAAATTGATTCCACGAGCGGTTTTAATTAAGATAAGAATATTTTATGAGATTTTTAGTTTAGTTCATTTTTCTATGAGAAAATATATGCAATATATTTTTCTTTGAGTTTTAAATCATGGTGTTTTGACTTTTGAGTTTAAACATGGTAGAAGTCTTTCAATAAAAAAAAATTCAAAACAAGGGAATTAATTCATATTTTAGTCAAAAAGATTCGTCAGAACAGAATGCTTTTTGTAAAACAGTACTTGGAACGTGGAAGTTTGAATGAAGTAGGATGTAGTCTCAATTGTATATCAAGATGCTATTCAAACAAAGCTCAAGTTGAAATCTAATGCGCAATCTCTCTCTCTCTTTTTTGAAACTTGGTAGAAGCTACCAATCTCTCTCTCTCTTTCTCTCTCTCTCTATCTCATCTTCTTTACCTTGGAAAAAATATCTCTCATCTTTTCTGTTACTAGTCTTACAATTTTAATAATGTATTGACAAAATATTATTTTCAATCTCTCTTTCCTAAACGGAAGGGTTGCCTCTAATTTACTGTACTAACACAATAAATCATTTACTTGTATATTCACCTAATGATGAGTGTTGAATTGTATCATATAATGACATAAATGTTTTCGGGTTGACAAGTCACTAAGCATGCTAAGATGATATTTTAAAATATTTAGATTAAACATTATTTACATATGGGAAATGATTGCTTGACAATCATTACTATCTTAGAAAACAGAAAATTTGAATTTGAATTGAAATTGAATATGACATATAGGGTTCTCAAAACGGGGCGGGTCGGGTACCCGTGGATCCGACCCGTCCGGATCCACGGATCCACGGGTACGGTAGATCCACGGGTACGACGGGGCGGATATGCACGGGTTCGAACTCAAAACCTCCAACCCGATTCGTGATAAACCTGGGCAGGTCCAGACGGGTCGGGCACGGGTCGGGTCGGATCCGTCCAACTTTTTGAAATTTTTGAAATTTTTTTGAATTTTTTTTATTTTTTTGATTTTTTATTTATTTTTGAATTTAAAACTGTACATTATTTTAAAATATATATATATATATATTTTCGAATTTTTCTGAATTTTTTTTGAATTTTTTTGAATTTTTGCACGGATCTACGGGTCGGATCCACGGGTCGGGCACGGGCGGGTCTTGGGACCGGTCGGGCATGGGTCTACACGGGCACGAATTTAGACGGGTTTGGAGGATTTGGGGCCAACCCGACCCGTGATAGATCCGCGGATCCGGGCACGGATCGGGCACGGACGGGTCCACAGGCGGGTAGACCCGCCCGGACTTTTTTGATTCTCTAATGACATATATAGAGGTGGCAAATCAGGCGGGTCGGGCGGGTTCGGGTTCGGGTCGGGCGGGTCGGGTCAGTTTGACTTCAAAAGATTATCGGGTCACGGGTCTGATCAGGTCGGGTCGGGTCGGGTCTCGGGTCATCATGCGTTGATATTTGTCGGGTTTCGGGTCTTTCGGGTTCGAGTCGGGTCGGGTTTCAATTATCAAGTTTCGGGTATTTTTCGGGTTTCGAGTCTTTCGGGTTCGGATCGGGTCGGGTTTCAATTATCTCGTTTCGGGTATTTTCGGGTTTCGGGTCTTTCGGGTCAAGCGAGTCGAGTCAGTTTGTCTTCAAAAGATTATCGGATCACGGGTCTGATCAGGTCGGGCCGGTCGGGTCTCGGGTCATCATGCGTTGATATTTGTCATGCGTCATGCGGCTTGTGTCATGCGTCATTGGCGCAACGGCGGAGAGACGTCATGCAGCGTGCAGTGTAGTAGTGGTGTCATGCCGATTGTAGGAGCGGTGCAGCGTCACACGACTTGCAGCGGCGAAGTTCATTTTAGTCAAGACATGTACAAGTACAATATTAATTGATAGGTTGATATCAGTTTGATAAGGCCAAATATTTAAACCAGAGTTTATTCAAATATTTGGATCGGCGGGTAATGTGATCTCGGGTCTTTTCGGGTTTCGGGTCATATCAAATCAGGTCGGGTCGAGTATCGGGTCATCTGCTGCCGGGTCTTTTCGGGTTTCGGGTCATATCAAATCAGGTCGGGTCGGGTATCGGGTCATCCGCTGTCGGGTCTTTTCGGGTTTCGGGTCATATCAAATCAGGTCGGGTCGGATATCGGGTTATCTATTATCGGGTCATTTTCGGGTTTCGGGTCATATCGGGCTACTCCGGGTCGGACGGGTTTGTCGGGTCGGGTCGGGTTCTGCCACCTCTAGACATACATGATCTCTATAATCAAATCAATTAATTTGTTTTGTCAGCCATTAAAATTAAAACCTAATTTAACAAAATTAATGAAATGAATTTATAAATTATATATCATTTAAAAAATTATAAAAAATGATGTAAGAATATTTTTTATCATCAATTAGATCCCGATAAATGCCAACAATTAATAAGACTAATTTTATTATGATACCGTTGCAAAAGAAGTATATTATACAAAAGAGTAAGACTATTGTACTTTGCAAGCACATACTTTGTGATTTTTTGTCATTGGATTTTGAACTTTTTGTAATATAAATAATTTTGATAAAAAAATCAATGATCCAAAATTACATTGCAGATATTTTGCAAAGAACAATAGTATTGCTCCATACAAAATCTAATTTGAAATATAGAGTAAATATTGCTTGTATAAGCTATGAAATTTGATTTGATATATAAAGTCAGCAGCTATTATGACGGACACAATGTCCCACAAGAAAATCTATAGCGCAACATTATAATAAGATACGGCGAATAATTAATATAAACAAAAAATTGATTAGCAATGAACCATGATGCGAGAAATTTATTAGAAAAACAAACAAGAGAAGGTCAAACAAAAAAAATTATTAGTGGATGGTCAATTAGGGAACTGAGAGTGTGGTTGGTACAAGACTCACATGAGTTGAATATTCATCGTACGTAGACTGTAGACTGTAATAATTAATATTCAGCATTGCGAATTATTCATGCTAGGATATTACAAACGGGTCGGATTTGATATTCGTGGATCTAATTCGAACGGATCCACGGATTCACGGATCTACAGGTATCACGGGTTCACATGTATTACGGGTCTGGTAAGCACGTGTTCGCAGTGGAAAGGGTCAACTCGATCCGTGAAAAACCCGGACGGGTCGGGTGGGCACAGGTCCCCGTCGGATTTTCTTTTTTTTTAATTGAAAAAGTTGGAAAAAAAATGGTACAACTTCAAAAAAAATTCCAAAAATTCCAAAAAATGATATAAAATGACTTTGATTATGTCGATTTTGAACTTTTTTAAATTTGAATTTTGCTGCCGATTTTTTTTATTATTTCGAAATTTTTAAATTTTTTTTTGAATTTTTGTTTACTTTGAAATGATATAAAGTGACTTGATTCTGTCACAGATCTTGTCACGGATCCACGGATCTACGGATCTGAAACGGGTTTCACGGGTCGAGCAAGGGTCGGGCGGGTCACGAGTTCGGACGGGTTTCGAAATTTTGGCCTATCCGATCCGTCCTAGACTCACGGTTTCATTTTCCACGGATCGGGTCGGATCTTAGCCACCGGTCGAGTCGGTCACGATTCGAGTACGGATCGAATCACGAACGGATCGACCCGCTCGGATATTGACACAACACTAAAGAGATGCCAGAAACGCCCGAAACGCCCGGGTAGCAGCATGAATTACTAATACTATCTAAACATTATTACTAATTAAAGCCTATCTCCTAATTTTTCTTACCTAGTAAAATCATAACCTACCTTTACTTTATCTGATCTGTCCTTGTTACCTGCTAATATGTTTTCCTTTCCTTACAACCCTTTGCAAAATAAAGCAAATAAAATTACAGAACCATTTGTTGTTTTCACTCTCTCTCTCATGAAACAAATACATCACAAAAACATAGATCAGTTCACAAAACATAAAACACTAATTCAATCTTCGGCACTTCCAGAAAAGAGTTTTCCAAAAACTGAATTCACCAACCATTCCATACCACCTCACATACTTGGATTGGGATCAAAAGGAAACGGAGAGTGTCTTTTTTCTCCTGGCGGGACCTCCATGCCAGTTAGATACACCCTCTTCTTTGGTGCAACTTTAGTATCAGAGACCTCTTCATCTTCTATTTCATTTAAGTTCCAATCAGAGTAGCCAGAGCTGTAGCCTGACTACGCTCCTGCATCTTAAACATTATTCTAATAACAACCTTGTTAATTCCTCATGATTACAGATAGTATTATTATGGAAACATGTGGAGTTATTAGCTAAATTTTGTACATCCTGAGGCAG
Organism: Eleocharis quinqueflora; assembly: GCA_964058865.1. NCBI lineage: Eukaryota > Viridiplantae > Streptophyta > Magnoliopsida > Poales > Cyperaceae > Eleocharis > Eleocharis quinqueflora. The sequence goes on from CAXKVX010000568.1 coordinate 44,622, forward strand.
AACTAAGGTTAATTTAAAAAATAAGTCTTGCTTGGTGTTTTTACACCAAAACCCTGCTAATCTAATAATATTTAATCCTATTGAATGAAATTTTTTATACTTACTGTCTCTAAAACAAATATTATTTCTTTCTAACCATATAGACCATACTACTGCCCCCCTAATAATTTCTATTATTACATTGTCTTTGAGAGGAATTGCTGCTTGAACATACCATAAATCCTTAACAGTTTGTAAATGGTTATGGAAACCATTGTATTCAGCTATCCAATCCGATATTGTTTGTGCAACTGGACAAGTAACAAATAGATGATCAACATTTTCTTCTAATCCACAAAATACACAGCTAGTGTCTAAATTCATTCCTCTAGCTGCTAAGTTGTGTTTAGTTAAAACCTTACCTCTCTTGACTAGCCACAGAAAAAAAATTAATTTTTAATGGCATTTTTGCTTTCCAAATGGAATCATATTCTTTGTTTTTAATTCCTCCAAAATCTAGTCATCTATAAAAAGAATTTACTGAAAATACACCCTTGGAATCCCATTTCCAAACAATCCTATCAGAAGCATTCCTATCTAATTTAGTATTCTGGACCAGAGAGCTTAATTGTTATGTTAATATCAGATAAAGGGTTTACTATCAGAAGCATTCCTATCTAATTTTTAAAGTCACATCTTAGACTGCCAGTTAATTGTCTCCTAAACTTCAGAGATTCAGATAAAGGGTTTGCCATAACTTTTTCAATTGTTATGTTAATATCAGTTGTGAATTCAAAAAGTACATGAAATTGAATTGCTAAAGAAAATCTCCTATCCAACAGTCTAACAAAAAATAGGTGTTATCTCATTTTCCTATTATTATTTCTAAGCCTAAGTTTACTAAATCTTTTTCAGCTATCTGTCTAATGAGTTGTTAAATCGTAAAAAAAAATATTAGCAAATGAGCGAAGAAAATTAGAAATTTAATATTAGACAATGATTATATTAAATATTTGTTGCCATAGAGTCATAAGGTAACAATTATTTATAGATAATCATTGCCATAGATATCTAAGACAACGGTTACTAAAGAAATAACCGTTCTTGGTCTTTATTTTTTAAAATGCTTATAAATTATGACTAGTCTCAAATTTGCTAGCCAATAATATATCATTAAACTAATTATAGCTTCACATACATTTCAAATTAAACATATAAACAAACAAAATAAAATTATCTCATTATATTATTTTCAATGTCACAATGAAGAAAAACAAAACAAATATAAAGCACCTAACTAGAAAAAATAACTAGAAAAGTTATAACGAGACAAAATAGATAACAAATTTCTTGTCATTTATTTCATCAAAGAAGAAGCATCCATCTTCATCCATCTCTCGAGCATTTCTGTTTAGAGTTGATTTTATTTGCACTAAAGAGAACTGAGACAACTTGGTGGAGAACTGCTCGCAATAAAGGAAGGAATTGAATAACATATTTCTCAGAATTTCAAACAAAGAAGTAGTCCAAATACATGCATTTTCTATCTTTAAAAACAAAATATTTAAACGGTAAAAATACAGGATGCCTAGTTAGTTTTTTCACCAAGAAATTCTAACATAAGGGGTTCAATTTCCTGCTAAAAAACATAACATAAGATCATACCTTATTTGACTCGTTGTCTGTTGTTAGCTAAGACATCAAACACACACATTGAGCTACTCATTTTTTGAAATTCTAGGTAACATGCTATCCAATATCTCTCGCAAGGCACTACCTATAAAAACAAAAAAAATTTACAATGATACAAAAAATTGGGATCTCACAAAAGGTTTTTTTTACCAAGAAACTTTTGCCTCGTCCAGATGATACCAGTAGAAATATTTCTCTCATTTGCTATACTTCTTGCAATCTCTCTCACATTTAAATTTTATGAAGGAGTTGATCTTTTCATATAAGGTATGCCCATGTAACTATTTGGCAGAGTTTTGCTTGCAAACTAAATAAAAACAAAAAAATAAGTAACAAAATAATTATATACAATTATAGTCTTGAAATTTGTTGAGATTTCTAGACAAATCGTGCATTCCTCTTTAGAATGATTTCATTTGCACTCATTTTCTGATTAGTTAGAGGTGAAACACGAGTGACCAGTATGCTTTCTATGTACTTTAAAGAATTCTTAAACTACAAAACACACAAAAATACAGACAAGTTATAGTACAATACTTGATGCGGATGTAACATGGTGAAAATCCAACAATATAAATTAAAAAAGTTTGATTCACTCTAAAGAGCTCATGTGTTTCACCATAAAGAAGAGATTATTTAATCTATTTTTCACTTAGATGACATATCCGTCTTCATACATGAAGGCTTTTGTTCCTTTACGATTCTTAGAAACAAAAGATTTACAACGATACAAAAAAGTGAGATCTCCCGTTGGGTTTTTACTAAGAAATTGAACCTCCCTTCTGGTAAGACTTGATGTTTTGAATGCTTTGAGTGGAATGAGTTTGGATGCAATAGATATATTTGCATCAAAGGCATCGAGAAACTTATTAGGTGTATCAGACACCTGAGATGACTGACATCGCGCACTAAGTTGTTCGATGTCTTTTATGCAAAGATACCATGTGCATCCAAGGTCATCCACTCAGGCACGTCAAGTCTCATCAAATAAAGGAGTTCAATCGAGGGAAAAATCTAACAAAAGATCTCGCATTTGTATCAAAATAAATTTATTGTCTAAAGAAAAATAGATTAAATTGTATATAAATTCTACTGTATCAATCCGTATGTGCATTAAATCACTTACTTATTATTCCTTTTATCTGGATTGGTGATTTGACAACGGTTCAAACCCGCCCGGTCCAATGCGTTTGCCGGTCCACGAGTTGGCCGAGCCGGGTTTCCACGAGTTCAAATTTTGTAGGTCGGTCGCAACCCGTCTTAGACCCATGGGTCGACGGACATGCGGATTCGGGGTCGGACGGTCCGGATTGGGTTGATGGGTTGGATGGGTTTCGACGGGTTTGGGACAGATTTTGGATGAGTTTTGCATGGGTTTGGGACGAGTTGACGGGTCGGGTCGGTCCGAGCCGGTCCAATTATGAGCCAAATTTAACACGAATTTTTCCAAAAAAATTTATCGCAACCCGTCTTTGATCCCAACCTTTTTTTAAATGAGTACGTACGAATTTGCCAACAGATCGAATCGAGCCAGACGCTGCCACAAATTTCCTGAATCGAGTCGAATTCATACGGACTTTGTCAAATCCTCAAGTTTATCATCTTGATTTAGTTGGTACCGTTGAAAACTTGCGCATGATCTAAATTGCCCCCGATGGCCCGATTCCAATAGGAGAATAGAAGAAGTTTCAAAAGAATCGCACTATCAACGAAACTACGTCGCGTTCCCAAATTGCCCTTTGCCTCCAATCTTTATATACCTCTTCACCTTTCTCCTCTTATCTCAACCTAAAGAGCTCATCCCTCGCTCTCTCCAAAACCCGCTTCGTTGCTCACACTGCACCTGAAGGCTGAAACACACACACTTGCTCTCTCTTTCTCTCTGATCATTTGTGTGTGTTTAATATTGTCTGTGTTTGTGCGCGACACCGAAAACATGGATACCTCATCTCTTATGTCCGCAACTTCGCCATTTTTTAAGGCACCATCATGCAAATCTCGCAAGAGAGTACAGGTACACAGCATGCTCACGCAAAAACCATGCTTAACTTGTTCAATGTTTATACTTTATACATGCAACTAAATTTTAATGTCACAGTTAACTCATAAGGAGCTGATTAATAACCTCAGAGTCTAATTCACCTACTAAGAAAAACTTGCTCAGCATGTGTTTGATGAAGTGTCTAAGAAACACAGTTAGTCAGTTATAAATTCTGTGTAAAAATGTTGTACAGCTGTGATATTTCTGAAATTTGCTACCGATTGATGGATGCTCATTTAGTGTTCTCTGTTTTGTTTTTAATTTTGTTTGTGCTTGTGTTCTTCAGGTGGCGGTACGAGCAAATGCAGATGGAAGTGATAAAATGGTGATTAGAAAAGATAACAATGGAAGGATAGTCTTCTCTGAAGAGAAGCCCCCAACGCCTATTTTGGATACAATTAACTACCCAGTTCACATGAAAAATCTCTCTCCTCAGGTACCCTCTATCACTCTATGCATTTAATTTCTTTCTCCTCCTCCAAAAAAAAAATCTTCGGTACTGTACTTTTTTGGCAGACTCTTAATACAAAATTCGGAAATATCTGGAATCTGACTGACTTTGACAGAATTAATACACAACTTATTTACTGAAGTAAAAGCTTTTTTTGCTAATTAATTAAAGTGCTTGATTTCAGTTTTCTGGTGTTTACGATTCAAACTATATTTTATAAAATTTGGTACTGATGCGGTTTATTCCAGGAGTTGGAGCAATTGGCAGATGAATTGAGAACCGAGATAGTGCACTCAGTATCAAAAACTGGAGGCCATTTAAGCTCAAGCCTTGGCGTGGTCGAGCTCTCTGTTGCTCTGCACCATGTTTTCAATACCCCAGAAGACAAGATCGTTTGGGATGTTGGTCATCAGGTCATAACACTTTCTTCTCTCTTTTACAGTTTACTCTTCCACCTATTATTCTAAGTACTAACTTTGCTCTGCACTTTCTTGCACCTAAGGGAAGAAAAATTGTATGATTTTGACCCTCTGACTTTGGAAAACAAAATATATGATTGGCATAATGAGTGCTGATATATATATTTTTTGATATATTAATTATTGGCAACTTATAGTTTTCTATAATGGGCTACTAATATATTTTGCCCCCCTCATTTCTCATCACTTAGAATAATGAGCGTGCATGACCACAAACCATGATAGGTGGTATATATATTTTCATAATAGTTGTAGTTCCTAGACTGAGCATCTATTGAAAAGTAAAATAAAAACTTGTTTTAGGAAGTAATAAAAAAAAATTAGGACCGACGGCTAATATAAAATGCATTGATCGAAGTTCTTTGCTAAATTGTGACATACGTTTTAGTTATATGAATCACTTATTTATTTAAAAATGTGAATAAAGGTTAACTTGTGGTATTGTCCAAACAACAGATAAGTACTGTTGGTTAATAATGCTTGATTGCAACTCTTTAACAGTTATTGGGTTGTTGTTACATAAGTACCGTTTGTTTCATAATACTTTTTTTTTCCGTATATTGATCTCAAGATTTGGATTATAACTTTCTATGTATGTTAAATCTGATTGTACTTTTATCTACTTTTTATTATATGAATATTGTTGTTCTTATTAGTATAGAGGGAGCTTGTGATTTACAGTGGAGAACCTTGGCACGTTTTCCATTATAATTTATATAAATATTTCTTGTCATGTTATCCATGTCATACTAGTCAACTTCTTGATACAAATGGTGCCATATTAAAAAAAAAACTATCCAATAATTAGAAGAAAACAATAAGCTGTAAAGATGAAAGGGCTGACAAATACCAACAAAATTTTAACACTAGGCAATCCAAGACATGCACAATACACATGTTCCTAGTTTATCTATTATATCTGCTTAACTGAAGTACAAGCAATTTTATTTGTTCTTTCAGGCTTACCCCCACAAGATACTAACTGGGAGGAGGTCAAAGATGCACACAATTAGACAAACCTCTGGCCTTGCTGGTTTCCCCAAACGAGATGAAAGCATTTATGATGCTTTCGGTGTAGGCCATAGCTCCACCAGCATCTCCGCTGGTCTTGGTATGTTTAATTATTTGTCTTGAATTCTATTTATTTATGTTTTACTTTTGTGATAGCATAAGTTAGCTCTGGCATGCAAATGCAATGAAGGGTTTTAACCGGCAGAACATCAACTCATGGTTCAACAATTAATAGAAGACTCAAAAAAGGCTGTTATGTGCATGCTGAGATCACAAGGCATGCGGATGTCACTAACAGAGTGAAAATTATTTTCTCATCCGATTCTAATCCTGAATGTCTCACACACATAGTAACACTCTGATAACATTACAAGTCTATATATAAAGTAAATTGCAGAACTAGATTAAGTAAACAAAACCAGTTGCCTCAAGGGAAACAGGTCTGATAATGTTAATACCAGAATACGGTACGCAGGATCCGTAACACGCACTGGTGCAATCGTTCTGGAGGAGTGAAAAATTAACAACCAAAACTCAATTTATTTTTGTTCTTTTGTAGCTTAATTATGAATATTTTATCATCTGTGGGCATCAAACTCTATATCCTGTCACGAAATTTTGATAAAACTTGAAAAACTCCCGAAGAAATTAGCTATCTGGCAGCAATGGGCCTGAAAAGAAAACACAAGCTGAATTAATATAAAAAAAAAAGAGAACAAAGTAAACAAAAGACTTGTTGAAGAGCATCTTCGACCAAACAGCTATAAAATATAAAGAAATAGTGCGTGTGACCAAAAAAATATATCCTAAAATTAAAAAAAATTCTTCTTCAGGGATGGCGGTCGCAAGGGATCTACTAGGAAAGAAAAACCATGTTATAGCAGTGATTGGAGATGGAGCCATGACAGCAGGGCAGGCATACGAGGCCATGAACAACTCAGGATTTCTCAGCACAAACATGATAATTATCTTAAATGACAACAAACAGGTCTCTCTTCCAACTGCCACTCTTGACGGCCCCGCAACGCCTGTTGGGGCCCTCAGCAAGGCTCTCACAAAGCTCCAGTCCAGCATCAAGCTCCGAAAACTACGCGAGGCTGCAAAGGTAATATAATTTGAATATAAAGCCCCTAACATTGCCCTATTTGTGCCCCTACCACCACTACACATCAGGCCCCATGGAATCTTACTTTTTAGGGGGCCCATCTGTCATATATGGTAGGGGTAATGGGGGCATGGTATATTTTTCCTAATTTGAAATGCCCAAGTGTTTTATATATTGTGTAACTCATAGTTAGATTTTTTTGGTCCATGTTTACATTTGTAATTAATAATCACATCTGTTGGAACAGACTATTACGAAGCAAATAGGAGGCACAACACATGAGGTTGCAGCCAAAGTCGACGAATATGCAAGGGGCATGATAAGCGCCTCTGGAGCTACCCTTTTTGAGGAGCTTGGGTTGTATTACATAGGCCCTGTTGATGGGCATAACATCGAGGATTTGGTAACAATCTTAGAGAAGGTGAAGGCCATGCCAGCTCCAGGGCCAGTGGTAATCCATGTTGTCACTGAGAAGGGGAAAGGGTATGCTCCTGCTGAGGTTGCTCCAGATAAAATGCATGGTAGGGTCACTTCGGTCTTTATACAACTAAATTCATGTTTCATGTTCTCTCTATAAGATTAATTTATTTAATTTTTCCTATCAGGTGTTGTAAAGTTTGATCTTCAATCGGGAAAACAATTCAAATCCAAGTCGCCAACTCTCTCCTACACACAATATTTTGCGGATGCGCTTATAAAGGAAGCAGAGGAGGATAACAAGATAGTAGGAATACATGCAGCAATGGGAGGTGGGACCGGCCTCAACTACTTCCAGAAGAAGTTTCCAGAAAGGTGCTTTGATGTTGGCATTGCCGAGCAACATGCTGTCACTTTTGCTGCTGGCCTTGCCACTGAAGGGCTCAAGCCATTCTGTGCCATTTATTCTTCATTCCTTCAGAGGGGATATGATCAGGTATGATTAGACCAACTTTCTCAATTTGTAGCTACTGGTCAGTTGAGAAAACTCCCATTATAATTCTGTTCTTATAAATTTGTATAAAACATTTTTTGTTTAATTTTGTAAATTAACAATGAAGTAATGGAGGGAGTCACAAGATCATATAAATAAAACTCTGTTTCAGATTGATGTTAACATTATGGCACCATCTTTTAAGGCTGCAGTAAAAAATATACTTCCAAGTAAAATGTTCTCATGCCAATCTTCCCTTTTTATTCTAGCTTTTATTTAGTAGTCAAAACTATACTTCAAAGCATGTAACAATTTTATTTGGTTGATTTGAATAGGTGGTGCACGATGTGGATTTGCAGAAGCTGCCTGTACGGTTTGCCCTAGATCGAGCAGGCTTGGTGGGTGCTGATGGACCCACACACTGTGGGGCCTTTGATATAACATACATGGCATGCCTTCCTAACATGGTTGTGATGGCACCATCTGATGAGGCAGAGCTGATGCACATGGTCGCCACAGCAGCAGCCATCGATGATCGGCCTTCTTGCTTTAGGTTCCCTAGAGGAAATGGAGTTGGGGTACCCCTCCCTGCTAACAATAAAGGCACTCCTATTGAGGTACCATTTTTTACATTGCTTCAGTCATTGTTTTTATTCTTTATCTGATGGCCTTGAGTTCTCTGGTATATTAAAATTTTGATATGAAAATTAATCATTTGTGCCATTTTGGTGAGTCCAAAAAAAAGGAAAAAGAAAATAATACTACACTTCTATAACTTAATCTCAAGAATACATATTTAAACATTCTAAATTGCTATGACAAATATATTGCCAAATTTTAACATAATAATTTCTTTCTCGGCATTCATAGGTTGGAAAAGGAAGAGTACTTTTGGAGGGAAACAGAGTCGCTATCCTAGGTTACGGGTCAATAGTCCAAACATGCATGAAGGCCGCCACCACGTTGTGGAACCAAGGCGTCTATATTACTGTCGCTGATGCACGCTTCTGTAAGCCACTTGATGGTCCCCTGATCAAGAGTCTAGCCAAAGAGCATGAGATCCTTCTAACTGTTGAAGAAGGCTCGATCGGTGGCTTCAGCGCCCATGTTACCCATTTCCTTGGTTTGAATGGCCTCCTAGATGGTAACCTCAAGGTATATACTTATGCTTTCTCACCAGCTTATATTACATAATTATAGGTTATTATTATACTCCTTCGTTGTCATTAAAATTAGTGTTTCGTGGTTGGTAATTTAAGTAGAAATAAGAGAACCAATCATGATAATTAGAAAACTAAACATCAGTCTATTGATTAAAACAACACCTTCAAATTGTGAGAAATTCAAGTTAAACCGGTTGAATGACTTGCATGGTCATGGGCATCCATAATTAGTAGACTCAGACTCATCTTTATCTAAAAGAGGCTTGAGTTGATTTGGAAAATTTCTTAGTTCTTTTCTTTCTTAGTTTTCGAAATTAAAAGGTAGGTTTCATTACTAAAGTTCTTTCAGGTTTCAATGGTAGTTTTCTGTACTAACCAAGTAATATTTCCCTAAACAGTTGAGATCAATGGTGCTACCAGATCGGTACATAGACCATGGCTCCCCAGCAGATCAAATTGAGGAGGCCGGGCTGTCATCCCGGCATATAGCTGCTACAGTTCTCTCCCTTTTGGGGAGGCAAAAGGAGGCCCTGCAACTGCAGTAAACAAGAGAAATTTTGTACCTATAATTATAAACGAAATTACAAAGAAACTTCATAATTAATGAAGCACATTAATTTTGTACAAATATCCTTCTGTAGCATCAGAAATATATCCTGGATGCATAGAAGTGTGGAAGCAAGGATATATGGATGGAATTTAATGTACATACCAAAACTTTTTCCATCTTCCTTTTTTTCATTTTTATATTTCTTTTTATTTTTTGAGAGGGGAAGTGGTTTAGCTGGCAGAAACAAGCTGGGATTTATTAAAAGGTTGCATACACTATATTTGAGTTTGAATGCATTTGTAGTGGTGATTTAGCTTTCGTTCAAGTGCTAGAAGAAATATGTAATAGCATGCAGGAGTTTGAATACCAATCTTGTACTTTCAATGGGTTTTATTGAGCAATGCATTTTTTATTTTTATTTTGACTGATTTCTTTGAAATTCCTTCAGTATTGCCGAAGACAAAATAATAGTTCCAGCGTAGTGCATCCATGTGTAAAATTGTTTTTAATATATCTGACTAAAATATTGTGTTCGTTGTCATCATTTCTCACAATTTTTAAAGTTTTTCATTTTTTTGCTTTTTTTTTTTTTTGATAAGTTGACAGGGGCTGAGCTGTCAACGAAAGTTTTCATTGCCTCAAAAAAAAGAAGAAAGATTCTAATACATTGAACTTTAAAAAAAAAAGATATATTCTCCGAGTGAGATATGCGAGTTTGAAATTCGATAAAAACAAAATACTGTAAAATTTCAGATTAAATTTTGAATTATATTTGAACTATAAAGATCTCATCTCTATCTAGAATAAAACTTTCAATTTCTAACACATTATGATAGTACTTTAGTAATCTAAAAAGTAAAATAGATATAAAAGCTGTTCGTGTCCAAATCGGACACGGCTGGAATTAAATGAATTAAATCATGGCCTTTCATTAGCTTTTGGATTAAATGTACTTTAAATCTTGATCTTTAATTTTTTTCAGAGATTAAATGTGACGAATTATCTTTTGCATATTGTGTAGAGAACTCTTTTATTGACACATTATTGATTCGCAATTCATTTAATTTTCTTCGTTTGTTCTTTGCTTTTGTTTAAGGAGACAATAATTGCACAAACTTATCATGTTTATGAAAAATGAAGAGTCAATAAATAACATTTATCAATATTTTGTAATGTAATGCAAATGAAAAATGAAGAGTTTATGTATTTTCATAAAAAGTTATATCATGTATATAATTTCACATAATATATATCTTATAAATAAACATATATAGTATTATTATAATAACATATAAATATATTATCAATTTTAATTAGATTGAACAAAGCTCAAATTTTAATAATTAAGCATTTAAGCATTAGTTTATTGTTAAGCACGTTAGTTACTTTGATAGTAATTAAGTGTGTTTTGGCAGTAATTAATTATGGATAATGTTTCGTAGATACTACATTTGATATCGATTATCGATATCGATGTTATTATGCACATTTAATTGAGTTACTATGCACATTATTTGAGTTATTATGCATGTTATTTTATGTTATTTTTGTACTGAAAAAATTATTATGCGTTAATAGAATAATGTGCATAATAACTCAAATAACATGCATAACTATTTCAGTACAAAAAATAACATGCATACTTATTTCGGTACAAAAAATAACATACAATATAATTCAAATAATGTGCATAATAACTCAACTAAATGTATATAATAACATTGATATCGATAATCAGTATCAAATGTGATATCTACACATCACCTCCCATTAATTATTTGATATTAGCAAAGCTTCAAATAAAATCTTCTCCATTAACAGTCCGAAATTTCTCGCTTTTCAAAATTTTCAACTATTCAAACTTGACCAGAACTTCCTATTTTTCAGGACTTTTCAAAGCTCTTTTTTTCCTCATTCCTTTCAGGTTGCCTGAATTTTCAATTCTTCCAATTTTACTTATTTATTTATTTTTATTTTCGACTCTGCCCCCCTCCAAAAAAGCAAATTTTAGTGAAATTCCTACATCAGACATGGAGAAATACTGAAGTTTTATATCACTGTTCAAAAAAATTGAAATTTATTCGTAAGATACTTGTCAAAGTCATTGGTCAGATATTAGCTATCTAGTACTTAGCTAACTTTTATTCTCCGTTTTTGACCACTAACCTGTTGGTAATATGAAACTTATGGTGCCACCTTCTGACAAAGAAACAAAACTATGAAGTTGAATTCAATATTTTGTGAATGTAATACGAATTTTCCACTTAAGGAAGGAATTGTAGAATTTGTATTGACTAACAAGATATCAGAGTAAGTTGTAGACTTGTAGCAGGGGGCGTACTTTCATAAACACAGAGAGCGGTAGAGTTGTCAAGGAAACTCTTTTATTTTTTTTATCCGATGATCGGATCTCAGTGTTTATTTATCTAAATGTATAGTAATAGAGGAGATCCGAGATTAAACAAGTAGACAAAGGTAGTTTATATAAATGTTTATTTAATCGAGAGTTCAGGGGCGGATCTAGATAGAAGCAGGATGGGTCAGCTGACTCACTCTGGAAAAAAAATTTTGCGAAATTAATCATGTATTTGAAATTTTTTTAAAAATAATATGCTTATAATTTTGAAGTTTTAAAAAAATATGCACTATTTTGAACCACTCTGAAAAAAAATCATAAATTTTGAACCACCCTGACAAAAATCCTGAATCCGCCCCTGCGAGAGTTAGTCAGGAGTACAAAAGATGAGAGAAGAAGATAGGAAAGAGAACGTATATGAAGCTAGCCTAAGTCATGTCTCAACTGTTTTATTAACCTCTAATCACTTGCTTTAGCTCCGTATTTATAGGCCTATCAAGTCTAGGTCGGGAGCGGGTCATCTTTTCAATAGAACTCTTCATTTTCAACAAAACTTTAACGTTTGTCTCTCAAATTCTACCAAAATTAATTTTCGTCCAACTAATTATTTATTTATTGTTACCATCTCACGTTTAATTCTTTTAAAAAGCGGATCGTATAATTATAACTCTATTCTAATATTTCACATTATATATATTTTTTTGTTAGGATCCGTTTGACAAATCAAGGAATAGTGTCAGAAGAGTGAAATTAGAATAGTAAAAATAGAATAGTGTGATTTTGGAAGAGTGGTAGAAGAGTGGTATTCTTAACTATTCGGAAGAGCAAAATTGTTGTTTGGCAAGTGTCAATTGAAATAGTAGAAATCATAATAATGATTATAATATAATAATAATGATAATAATAATGATTATAATATAATATAATAATGATAATAATAATAAACTAAATAATATAATAAATTAATAATAATATGCATTATTTTTCAAAATAAATAAAAATAATAAAATTTATTATAATAATAATAATAACTACAATAAATAATAACTAATAACACAATAGTAATAATTATAATATAAGAAAAAATAATAATAATAATTTTATTACTATTTTAAAATAATAAAATACTAATAAAATAAAGATACAATATAATATAATAATACTAATTAAGTAAATAGTACATCAAAATATTATTAATTATTAAATATAATACAACATAATCAAATAATAATGCTAATTATAGTAATAATAATAACAATAATATAAAAAGTATATAATATGCATTATTTTAAAATAATAATAATAATATTAATAATAATTATATTATATACTAAAATATTGTTAATTACAAATATAATACAACATAATCAAATAATATTGATAATAATAACAATCATATAAAAATTATAATAATTTGCATTATTTTAAAATAATAATAATTAATAGTAATTATTAATATTATTTTAATAATAAAGAAAATATAATAATATTATTAATAATTATATTATATATAATATACTAAAATATTATTAATTACAAATATAATATAACATAATCAAATAATAATGATAATTATATTAATAATAATAACAATAATCTAAAATTATCATAATACGCATTATTTAAAATATTAAAATAATAATTATAATTAATAGTAATTATTAATATTATTTTCGTATATTACAAATTATTATTAATTACAAATATAATACATCATAATCACACAATAATGATAATAATAACAATAATATAAAAATTATAATAATTTGCATTATTTAAAACAATAATATTTACTAGTAATTATTAATATTATTTTAATAATAAATATAATCTAATAATATTATTAATAATAATATTATTATATATAATATACTAAAATATTATTAATTACAAATATAATACAACATAATCAAATAATAATGATAATTATGTTAATTTTGATAATAATATAATATAATAAAAAGACAATAATAATGTAATAATAACAATTATTTAAATAAAATAGTAAAATTAAAATAATAATAATTATATGCTTATTTTTTTAAATAATAATGATGATATAATATAATGTTCAGAATTATAATAATATAAAATATTATAATTTAATAATTTATATAATAATATAATTACAAAAAGATAAAGATAATATAATAAAAATAAAAAATATTTAAATATTAATATGTATTATTTTATAAAATAATAAAAATAATAATAATGATGATATAATATAATAAAATATAGTTAATTACTAACTATAACACAACATAATAAAAAAATAATAATTGTTATTCTACTATTGCTATTCCGGTATTTCACCTATGGGTTGGAATACCGAATTAGCTAATATTTGCACTATTCCAGACATGCAACATGTTGTTTGGCAAACGAGTTTAATTAGAATAGTCTGCTATTCCATAAGAGAGGCTATTCCATGTGTTGCCAAACAGACCAAAGAAAAACATACACCTTCAAACTACCTAGATCAACTACCCTGACATACAATCCGATCATCTAATCAAAACAAGTTAAAAGTAAAGATTATTACAAACACAGATCCAAACCCAAGTACTTATTAATCTTTCACGGCTCCTGTTCTTCTCTTGTTGATAGGTGCACATTTTATGCCATATTTGCACAAGATTTGACCCAAAAATTTATTCAATTTGTTTGTATCATGTTAATTTTAGTGTTCATTTTGTTGTTAGAACTTATACTGTCCTATTTGGAATATTGTCCAACTTCAGTTTTTTGATGAAGATGAAAATGTCTTTTGTATCTGTCATTTGCATTATTAATTCTTTATGTAACATGGAAGATTTGAATTTCAGGGGGGAAAAATATATGATACAATCAACAAATCACCTAAGGCAGAATATTTGGAAATCTTCTCTTAGCTAAAAGATTAAAGGAACACTGGACATTTCAGTTTGCAGTAAATGAGCCCTTAACAGATCGAAGCACGCTCCACATGACTGTAGACACTATAAAAAGTACAAAACCCATGCCAATGGCATATTTCAGCCCCAAGTTCATAAGTAAATTGACCAAAACACCAGCAATCACAACGCCAAAAAAGTTCGCTGAGATAGCTGGCCAAAAGGACATACCAAGTACTGATGCAACAATTGCACCCGTCCATGCACCAGTACCAGGAAACGGAACTGCTACAAACAGCATTAGGCCTATCCATTGAAACTCCCGTACTGGTTCTGCCTTTTCTCTAGCTCGTTCGAAAAGAAAGTTGATTATTCCCTGAGATGATGGGATTTTCTCAGAGAGAAATGAGGCAAACCTTTTCAAGTAGAGGATGATAAATGGTACTGGCACCATGTTCCTGTAATAGGACAAGGATCACAATCAATGAATCAAGCGATTGGACTTTTCAACACAAATACAATGTTAAGGTAACTAAATTGTAAAAACAACCATAAGAAAAGCCAAAAATTAAATTTATATGGTCCTATATGACTTAGCAGAGATGACCAATACAAAGTAAGGATTCCATATGTTGCATCCTAATGATAATAATGACCAGATGTAGTACCAATGTTAACAAAGACTGTTTGACTTACATTAACCTGGTCACAAAGCTAGGTAATTATTATATATGTTGGACTTCATGTGCTCATGTAGACTTCCTCTTGAACAACTGATGCAAATAAGACAGAAATAATAAACAGGAAGAATAGAGATTTACCCCAAAACGGAGAGTATAGTCAATTTTAGTGGGTCCAATTTCATCCAGTAACCAACAGGAATTGCCCCTCTGAGCTCCAAAACTGGTAATGTCCCCAGAGCGAATACTACTGCCTCATCAGGCCAACCAAACTTGCGCAGAGCTGAAGCGACCTTCAACCCAAATCCAGAAGCCTTAATTGTGTTATCAGCTGCATGGGAAAGCCCCGGTAAGGCAAAACCCACTAGAGAGATGGCGACCCAAGTTAGAGATAACAAAAGAAACCTTTTTGAAGTGATTTCTCTAGGTTCTCTCAGTTGAGGTTGAAATTGTAGCGCATGACCTGCACTTCTGCCTAAATCAGCCTAAAATTAGTTTTACAAAATGTTAATTTTCGTTTTAACAAAAGACCCCACTGTGCACAGTGACTTTTGGCATGGCCAAAAAAAGAATTGAACAGGAAAGAGGGACTACTTTTTGTTAAAATTTATGCTTCAGGAGTTCTAGTTGATTAAAATTTAGGAAACCCTTTTACTGGTCAATACGGTTGTTTCATACCAGGTACTGGTATCGAGATTGCGACTGCCAGCAATTACTGGTACAACATTACTATAATCCTATGCTAACCATGTCGGTTGGATTTCACCCTGTTTCAGTCCTTACAGGTACCCAAAAAAAAACTTTTATATACACCAATGTAGTCAGAAGTGAAGGCGCATCTGGTGCACAAAACTCGTAAATTTCCTGAGATGGAAAAAAGCGTGCACCTGGGGAACATTATATTGAACTTGTATATTGCTACCAACTGCTTATTGATATTCACATACGCTTCATTTCATCTGCTAGAATTAATGTTGGTGCCAGATTTACCAATGTATTGTGTAGGGAAGTGAACAATTCACTTAAATACTAGTTCCAAATTTCCAATTTTATCGTTGTCATTTACATCTGCTCACTATAAATTTAGTTCTAGTGCAAAATTTCAGGAATTTCATTTCCCTCAAAAAATCATGACTAATAGATGACAAGTCAGATTTTCAAAGTTATTACATTGCTTCGGCTATCAAAATCATCTACTAATTCACAATCTATTTGACCCGGACCCTAAGCTAAAATATAACAGTTCCATTTTAAAATATGAATAAATGGAGCATTAAAAATAATTAAATTATAAGGATCATGTGTAGCTACTAGTATTATTAATTTTATTTAGCTAAAACTAAGGCCCACATGGGCAGTCAATACTTCTATATCCGAAAGTGCACGATCCATCTCGTAATATAAATGATCAAATTGTATTATTACAAAAACAGAAGTGTATAGGACAAAAACAGAAGAATCTAATTAATGAAAATTTATGGTTGACACAAAGGTTCAAGGAATATTACGAAGGTTAAATAAATAGGCGCACTTCATATGAGTTTTTATCACTTAGTTCATCAAGGC
>CAXKVX010000569.1:0-60130 GCA_964058865.1 Eleocharis quinqueflora
GACATAGATCACAAGATTGTAAACGCAATAATAGATCTGATCTTCGGGTTAAAGATACTCGAGAGAAAACAGAAAGCTCTCAAGAAAAAGAAGAGATCGCAGAACAACCACAAATTGAAGATCTACCTCAGATCAGAGATCTACAGGCGATCGGGGAGAAGGAGGTAACAAAAGTAAAGGCTACAATCATACCATCAAGTGAGAGAACGATGGTGGATGAACGATTTCTTTTCTTCGAAAACTCGCCTGATTCTCAAGCAATTGAGTATAGTTTCCGAAAATGTGTGATACTACAGGCGAATCAAATGTTCTCAAGGGATCGTATCTTCTCTGGCCTGCGAAGACTAGCACCAGCCTTTCCGTGGAGAGTAGCTGAGATAGCAGACTACAAGATGCTGGTAGAGGGTCCAGGCTGGTGGCGGGACATAATAGTTAGGCAAGAGGGGGTCAGATTGGAGAATACCTTCTTCAAGGTGTCTCTGTGGGATCCTTAATTCGAGAATGGAGCTCGGATGAAGAGCATTTGGGTTAAGGTACTGGATTTTCCAAGAAAATTATGGTCTCGTAATGAATTTGAAAAATTGGTAAAGGGTTTTGGAGTTCTACTTGAGATTGATAAATCGACATTGGATAAAACAGATTTGAAAGAGGCAAAACTTAGATTGGGGGTGTGTAACTATAAAGATGTACCTTATACCAAACAAGTGGGGTTTAGAAACGACAGGAATGAGGTGTGTTGGTCAAGAGTCAGATTTATCTGTAATAGATCTAGAGAGAGATACACAGTTTGAGGGTAAGAGACAGAGAGACTGGAAAAATAAGGATCCAGATAATACTGATCACAATGGTGATGCTGAGAAGGATAGGGATAAAGATAAAGATATGAATAAAAAAGAGGAAGTAGAAGATGAGTATAGTGAGGATGATCTGGGATTAGATCAGAATATTGCAGACATACCTCAAGATGTAGATAACAAAGAGGAGGAAGGGGGAAGGAACTCTGAGAAGATAGATAAGGGGGTGTTGAACAGTGATCAAAGCACTGAAAATTCTCTGATTTTAGAACAATCACTGATGTGTCTAGAAGCTGACATGAACCAACACAGAGAAAATATGGCTTCAGAATCAATTTCAAGTTCTGGAGTCCTTAGAAAACCAAGAAGATGAACAACTGAAGAATATAGTGCATATGATGGAGGAGTCAGTAGAGATGGAGTGTGAGGAAACATTGGTAGTAGGGGATAACATGGAGTCAATGGGACAGGGAAGGGATCTGTGTTAGTATGAAAGAGGTAATTGCAGTAGGCAAGGAGATGAGAAGGTAGAAAGGAACAAGATGAAGGAAGGGTCTGGGAGCAAAGAGGAAGAAAGAGAGGTGGAAGCCTCCAATAAGGAGATGATGCTGGCTGATGAACAACCTCCTCCACTGGCCTAAAGACCTCCTGTAAGACAGTGCCTCAGGTTGCAGTTAAAAAACCCTGAGAACAATGCCTTGGAGAAGGCAATACATCAAAAACAGAAATCACTCAATATGACCTCTGTAGAAGGTACTTCTGTATTAACTCACAAATTTCCTTTCAATGAAATTACTGACAGTGAAGTAGTTGATCTGTTTAACTGTTTTGGGCTTCGGCTAGCAGATAACCAAAGTGATAGTTTAGATGCAGTTCAATTCTTGAGAAGTTTGTCCAAAAAACAATTCTCATCTGCTTTAGAAGAAATGAATTTTAAGGTCAAAAAAGGGGCGAAGTTTTTAAAAAAAAAGATAAACACAAAAGAGGGCAATTGGATATGATAATAGCTAGGATACATCCATTTGGTTTATGATGAATCTAATGACTTGGAATCTAAGAGGGATGAATAAAATTGGAAAGAGAAAATATCTTAAAGAATTATTGTTTGATAATAAAATAGATATTATTGGAATTCAAGAAACTAAAAGATCAACATTCAATAGAAAGATAATTCTATCATTTTCACCTCAGTCATTTGTTTGGCACTCATTACCTGCAGTAGGAGCTGCAGGAGGAATTTTGATAGGAATTAATGTAAGAAAATTTCAGATATTGTATGTTCATAATGGCTTATATTCAGCCTCAATTCTTGTGAAAAGTGAAGAAGATGGTTTTGTCTTTGGAGTAACTGTAGTCTATGGGCCTGTAATTAGAAACAGGAAAACAAATTTTCACTTAGTTCTTAAGGGATTTTGATTAGGTTTAGCACACCTAATTTTTCTTGTGTGTGCGTAAAGTGCTAAAGCATGGCAAGCCTTAGCGTTAATAGTAGAAAGGTAGAACCCCTTAGTTCTTCTTGAGCTCTTATTTTAAAGTTGGGGGCAGAAGAAAAAAACAAAAGTTCCCAAGTACAAAATACAAACAAAAAAATACATTAAAATTAATCCGCTCACATCAAGTTTTTCTGTCCATCTTGGTCTAATGTAAGTTGTGTAATATATATGACACCGTGAAAAATGGAAGCAGATTCTCTATCGCGCAGCAGGAATGAACGGTTTAGATTCTCTGCGCTGTAAGTTACGAACGGCCCAAATTTGATTCAGGGATCTGATATTATAAAGTTTAACTTACACGAATCTCGATGCAAATTTTCCTATCGCAACACGCACAATATTTTTACTGCGAGGTAGAAGATCTCATTCTGTGAAAAATGGGCCTTTATTCGAATGAAAAGCTTTACATAACTTTATAAAAAAGAAGAATAAAGAAAATAAAAGAAGAGGAAATAGTATAATAAAGGCATCGAAAAATGAAAAACTAGAGAAAAGTTCAGTAAATAGGCTTGTTGCACTTCAGCACTTGCATAGTTGGAGGAGAATACAGACGTCGAATGTACACGAGTCTATAAATGGGTTGAATCTTTTGTCACTGATGCTGAAATAGCCCAAACTGAAATAAAGTGCGGCCTGTTTATTAGTTTATCTTCAATTTCCGCACGCGCGCCTCTTCTATTAGGGTCCGTTTGAGTCCGTTTGACAAATCAAAGAATAGCGTCAGAATAGTGGAATTAGAATAGTGTGATTTTGGAAGAGTGGTAGAAAAGTGATATTTTTGACTATTTTGAAGAGAAAAATTGTCGTTTGGCAAGTGTCAATTGGAATAGTAAAAATATTGATAGTTATGATAATAATAATGATTATGATATAATATAGTAATGATAACAATAATAAACTAAATAATATAATAAATTAACAATAATATGCATTATTTATCAGAATAAATAAAAAAATAAAATTGACGATAATAATAATATATAATAATAATGATGAAATATTATAATCCTAATAAAAATAATAATATAACAAATAATGATAATAAATAATAATAAAATAATAATAATAAAGATGAAATATTATAATAATAATAAATAAGAATTATAATAAAAATAAATAATAATAATAATATAATAATTATTATCATAAATAATAATAAAATAATAATAATAATGATGAAATATTATAATACTAATAATAAATAATAATTAATAAAATAATAATATTATTGATGAAATATTATAATACTAATAAATAATAATAATAATAAAATATATAATAATAATTATCATAAATAATAAAATAATAATAATAATAATGAAATATTATAATACTAATAATAAATAATAATAACAATAATAATAAATAATAATAAATAATAAATAATAATAAAAATAATAATAATAATAATAATGATGAAATATTATAATACTAATAAAATAATAAAAATAATAATAAATAAGAATAATAATAAAATATAATAATAATATAATAATAATTATCATAAATAATAATAATGATGAAATATTATAATACTAATAATAAATAATAATAACAATATAATAAATAACAATAATAATAAATAATAAATAATAAATAATAATGAATAAAATAATGATAATAATAATGATTAAATATTATAATACTAATAAAATAATAAAGATAATAAAAAATAAGAATAATAATAAAATATATAATAATAATTATCATAAATAATAATAAAATATTAATACTGATTAAATATTATAATACTAATAATAAATAATAATAACAATAATAATAAATAATAATGAATAAAATAATAATAATAATAATAATAATGAAATATTATAATACTAATAAAATAATAATAATAATAATAATAATAAATAAGAAGAATAATAAAATATATAATAATAATATAATAATAATTATCATAAATAATAATAAAATAATAATAATGATGAAATATTACAATACTAATAATAAATAATAATATTAATAATAACAATAATAATATTAATAATAATAATAATAATAATAATAATAATAATAATAATAATAATAATAATAGTAATGATGAAATATTAAAATACAATAAATTTGATTAGTTAGTCATACACAACAGTATATTCCGCTATTCCATTTATATGGTGGTATACCGAAATAACCTATTTTATCACTATTCTATGATTTTGAAAACATGTTTGACACTCTCTAATTCCGGAATAGAGCTCTATTCCGAAATAGTGGAAGTGCCAAGCACTTCCCTTATTCACTATTAATCCTGAGAGAGAGCTGTCCTTCCATAACCTTCTGGAACCATCACGATCAAGTACAGTACATCCAGCCGTCTGGTGTGTTTTTGCTCGAACATTAACTTCCAATTATATTACCTTGGGAACAAGGGTTTAGATAGCAGACGCCTTATATTCCTATGATTAACATTTGGACCTTTATTAATTTATTTAGAAAAAGAGAGCTAATATGTAAATATTATATTTGATATTAGTTATTGATATCGATTTTATTATGCAACTTTAGTTGAGTTATCAGAAAATAACTACCTAGATGTACTTAAACTTTTTCTCACTTATTTATTCTCAAGTTTATTTAACTAGCGTACTTGTGACTCATTAAGGAACAACATTTTGATGCAATTTTATTTAAGCATGAATGATAATGATTCATATTATACATAGCAGCAGAGGCGAAATTAGATTTGGATTGCAAACTTAACTCATTTAGTGCATTAAAATCAATTATAGAGATTTACATTTATTTAAGGAAAATGTTCGGGATTATAATTTTTACTCTTTTAGTTTATGTTAATTATCTAATATGCATAACAAAGCTAACACTGTGCTTAACATGCAAAATTTTCATAAAAAGTAATAACATGCAACTAGAGTTTTGAAAAAATACCAGTGGGTCAACTCGGCTCGGATCGGTGATCAAACCCGCTCAATTCAGACCATGGGACCGCTATAATTCGGACCGCCTCAACCCGTGATCCGGCTTAGAGCCGCTCATCCTAACCCGTGAACCGTCTTAGACCCGTCCCCTAACTCGGACTACCCTTGATCGCAACTCATGCCAACCCGAGCGGGACACAGACGGGGAAGCTCGAGGTTTTCAGTTTTTGGCCGCCGTAACATGGACCATGTGACCAGTTCCAACCCATGACCCGTGACCTGTGCCGACCCGTGACTCGAACAGATTGGAACCGACGAGACCCGGACCGGCCGGCCCATTTGACGTTCGCTACACGCAACCGAACTAAAATAAGAAGCCTAACAAATTCAATGTAAAAAAAAAAAGACATGCTTAACAAATAGGAGTGAAAACGGAGCAGATATTTGTTCGTATCCGCTACGAATCCACGTGATATGTGAATACGGATAAATTTTGTAAATGTATTCGTGGAATCGGATGCAAATAATTTGTTAACCTCAGAAAAATATCCAAATACGAATAAGGATAAATTATGTTGTCCTTAAATAGAGTGGATATTCGCTTTATCCAAATTTTTATATCCGCTCCAAAATCATAGCAATAATTTCTGTAACCTTGATCCCCACACATTCGTGAACTCAGAAGCCACTTCGACTGATATCTGAAGTCTACCATATTCAATCATTAAATTTTAGTGTTGGCAAAGGCTACTGGATTGCAACTTATGGTGACAAAGGTTTCATATTATCCGTTTAGCGTGGATTTATTTTAAATTTTAATATTTGTTTTCTATTCGTATCTGTATTCGATTTCAACGTGGATATTGATATGGTTTTAGAGGTATCCACTTCGTACTCGTATTTATTTTATTGTGAATTTGATTTTGAATTTTAGCATCTGACTAATATTCGTATCTGTATTCCGCTTGAGAAATTGTAGATATGAATACGATATCAGCACTATCAGTTCCGTATTCGATTCATTTTCATCCCTAATAACAAATCTCTTGACAAACATAACAAAAAACATAAACATATACTTTTGTAATGAAATTGTACTGCTGTTCTTTGAAACTTTTTTGTGGGCACCCTGCCACCATCAAACCAGATCTTCTACCACGCAGCACAAACACTGTGCGTGTTGCGTGGTAAATCTTAGCCATTAATTTGCATCGAGATTCGTGCAAACTAAACTTTATAATATCAAACTCCCATTAATTAAATTTGAGCCGTTCGTAGCTTGCAACGCAAGAAATCATGAGCGTCCGTTAGTACTGCACGGCAGAGAATCCCCTTCCCGCCACCATGTACCTCTTTCATAGATGTGGCAAGTCGGGTCGAGTGGGCGGGTTCGGGTCGGGTCGAGTTAGTTTGACCATTTATAATATTCGGGTTGGGATCGGGTCGGGTGAGGTCGGGTCGGGTTGCGTCGACAACTTTCGGGTCATGGGTCGGGTCGGGCGAGGTCGGGTCGGGTGGCGTTGATCTTTTTCGGGTGACGAGTCGGGTCAGGCGAGACTGGGTCGGGTTTCAGGTCGGGCTGCATCGATAACTTCCGGGTCTTGGGTCGGGTCGGGTCGGGTGAGACCGAGTCGGGTTGGGGTCGGATTGCACCGACAACTTTCAAGTATTATTTTGAGTTTTAAGTTCAATCGGACAAGATCGGGTCGCGTTATTGAATTGTACAAGTAAATCTTGACTTTCTCTGATGTTAATTTATTAGTAAAATTAGATTATGATGTTGGCAAGATAGGATTAGATCAATTTACAAGTTGTATCATGTCAAGTCGAGTCGGGTCGGGTCGGGTCGGGTTCGGGTTACAGGTCATCTCGGGTCAAGTCAGGTCGGGCTTGGATCCTCATGTGTCGCGCCATCTCGGGTTACGGGTCGTCTCGGGTCGAGTCAGGTCGGGCTCAGGTCACTCATGTGTCGCTTCGTCTCGGGTTACGGATCATCCCGGGTCGGGTCGGGTCGGGTTCGAGTAGTTTGACTTTATCAAAATATCGGATCGGATCGGGTTCAGATCGGGTCGTCTCGGGTCGGGTCAGGTCGGGCTCAAGTCGCTCATGTGTCGCTTCGTCTCGGGTTACGGATCATCCCGGGTCGGGTCGGATCAGGTTCGAGTAGTTTGACTTTATTAAAATATCGAATCAGATCGGATTCAGATCGGACCGAATCGAACGAATTTGTCGGATCGGATCGGGTTCTGCCACCTAGTCTTTCACTGCCCCAGTCACTCTCTATCAGTCAGATCTACGCCCCTCAATATGATCTTAGTTTGATAATGACATGAAAAAACGGAGTAACGTGTCATGTACTTTTATAGTTTTACTTTGCTATATCTTATCTCTTCCATATTTTTTAATAAGAAATAAAAAGTATAAATCACATAAACGAAAGACATAAATCTCATTTCAATCTTCCGCGGTAGGTATTGACTTTAGTGATTTTATTATATTTTTAGCTTCCAAAATATTTCGCCTGTTCAACGTTGATTTGTCAAATTGAAGATGGCTGTCAACATTAGGTACGTGCAAGTCATAGTCTTTAAAGTAATTTATCGCTGGTAGATAAACCTTTGTTTCTTTTAAGATCTTGGTATCAACAACCAGATGAAAGCGTAATTAGGTCGGCCAAATGCGTGAAACGATCACGAATGATAATAGTTACTAGTTACGTTAATTGTTTTATTTAATTAACGATTAAAAATTTGTTTTGTTAAAGAAAATGATGGAAACGATCGGCATGAATTAAAACGATTTGACTTATTTCCAGAAAGAATTCAAATGTCATTTAAGTTCGGACACAACTAAGTTCGAACATTGAGGTTGAGATCAAATCTAGATACAAATCCACTAAAATCCACTAAAATATCGTTAACAGCTAATCTTTCACTACAAAAATAATTAAAAATATACTAAATTTTGCATTTTTTGAAAATCAAGCTTGGGCACTTGCTCGGGGTTGCCCATGAGCGGCTCTGCCACTGCTTATTTCCTTCGCTCTTCAACCATCTCCTCTCTCATCACACTAAAGCAAATCAGGAATTGATGATGAACTATTCTAACTATACACAAGAATCAAATCATTTATCTCCTCTTTCGAGCAATTCTTCATCTTCTCTCTCATCACATTCTCTCAGTATAGTCATTTTTCTCTGAAATCAAAATAATTCTAACAATACACAGTAAAAATTGAAACTATGAAATAAATGATCTCAAAACAATATAATTTAGTTAACCGTTTCGTTATTTAAGCAATAAAATTTCTTTATAGTAATTGTTTCATTCATCACAAAACGAAACACACAAAAAAGAGTACACGAACAGCTATCGACATCCCTAATAGTAATTATTTGACTACCTCCGATATAACTTCAAAGTCAAAGTTGTTTATTTGTTATTGTTGGCTATTCATTAATGTTTTTTGCTTAATTAGACATCCTATTGGATGACAATCCATGTTAAAAGAACAGCTGTAAAAATAAAAGTTACAATTATTTTCTAAGTAGCTGTCTACACTAAAACTAAAATTAGACATATAAGATTATGATACACCGATGATAAATTTATGTCTTCTAGTTCAAATGTTAGATGAAAGTAGGGACGAGTCAAAATTTTAAATTAAGGGTTGTTAAATTTCAATATATTATTTATTTTCACAAAATTTTATTTGAACCTATCAGCTCGCAAATAACATACTAAAATATTCTTAAAATTAAATTAATTAAATTATTTATAAAAAACATTAGAAGATGTCAGTCACCTCAGCATCCCCTAGTTCGTCCCTAAATGGAGCAATGTTCTCATATGATATATATATATATGACGCCGAATAAGACAACAAAGATAAGATTAGATTTGCAAATAAAAAGAACCAATTGATTACCTATTGACAGTAGAAATAAGCCGACAACAACCCATTGAAAGAAAAGAACGTTAAGGGACTCCATCACTCCAGTAGTCCAGTGACAGTGATCAGTAATTAGGTGCCAAATGCAAAATTAGAGTTGTCAACAAAACTTTTTAATTTTTTTATCCGATCTGTATTGTATTAAATAAGACGAATATGGATAAGTTTTTTTCGTTAGCTTAACGTATATGAATATGAATATGAATAAGATTTTTTTTGTTAGCTAAACGAATAAGGATATAGATAAAGACTATTTCGTACGTTAGAGTATATTTAAAATAATATATAAATATAAATAAATTTATATGGCTTATTTTAAAATATGTAAAATATAATTAATCAATCAATAATTAAAGTTTTATAGAAGACCATCCAATTAATTGTCATCTTTTCAATAAAACTCTTAATTTTCAACAGAATACTAACGTTTGTCTCTTGGATTATACTAAAATTAATTGCATCCAACTAATTATATATTTAATGTTACCATCATATCATATAATTCTTTTAAAACTGATCATATAATTATAACCTTAGTCTAATATTTTGCGTTATATATTATTATTTTTTCTCGTTAACATATATGCTCTACTTTATCTCGTATCGTGCTTGGGACTATGAAAAAATATTGATTTTAGATGTATGTGTGTAAATTATGATTTATTTATAAAACTAAAAATATTATATTAATATTATTCGTACGTATCGTCCGTTATCTGATAATTTTAACGTATAAAAATAAAATAAAAATAAGACAAATTTTAATGAATAAGAGCAGTATATGAGTAGACCAATTTCAAATGGCTACAGAAATAATTCCACCGACTCAGATTGTACTCATTGACAGTCCTATGCAAAATGCTTGGACTCGAACGTTAATTCACACGAAATCGTTTAAGGTTCTTGGTTTTTTTTTTTGTATTGAAGTCATAATAACATAGTTTGTTTCCTTTATTTGTATCCCGGTGAAGAAAGATGGACACATATTTAGAATGAAATCTATTATATTATCAATGGATTGATAAATCACACACAAGCTGTCTTTCTAAAAGAGAGATATTTTAGGTGATGTTGTGCCGAATTTTTTTTTAACCAAAATAAAATGAAAAGGTACGAAATTGGCAAAATTCGAATCAAAATCACCATAGTAGTCATGTCGAAATCACTGACTCCGAGTTAACTCCGAAATCACTGATTCCGGATTTCACATTTCACAACGCTGCTGTTTAAAGCATTTAGAGTTTTTTATTTATAAAAATATTAATATTTTAATTAATGAGTTGGGTTTTATTTAGTTAAGTTTTTGTAACGAATTCAACTGCGCTCGTCGGGACTGTAACTAACGTTTTTATCGTCACAAATCATCGAGTTGTAGATATCCGAATCTACTTCCACCACATTGAGTCCGATTTGCGATCAGAGGAACGTTCATCTCAAATTTAGCTCCATCTTGAACATATATCTTAATTAGTATTTTTTATCATGAGTTTACGCCGAATTCAATTTTGAATTTCTCATTTTTCCAATCGCAAAACAGACTCGATACGATGGAAGTAGACTCGGATATCTACAACTTGATAATTTGCGACAAAACTAAAAGGCTAATTATGAACTCGACAAGCTTAGCTGAAGTTGATACAAAAAATATTAAGTATGATTAGCATTTTTTTTCTACAAACATTGACTACGCTCGTCGAGATCATAATGTTTTTTTTATCGTCGCAAGCCATCGAGTTTTATATATTCGAGTCTACATCCATCGTGTCGAGTCCGATTTGCGATCGGAGCAAAGCACATCTAAAATTTGGCTCCACCTTCAACTTATGTCTTAATTTGTAATTTTTTATCATGTGTTTGTGTCAGATATTTACATCTTGATGACTTGTGACGATAAAAAATAACTAATTACAGTCTCGACGAGAACAATCGAAGTCGTTACAAAAACTTACCTAAATAGAATCCAACTCTTTTATTAAATTATTAATATTTTTATTAATAAAGTATTCAACATTCAAAAGTTTAAATTTTTTTATGATTGACCTTAAGAAAACAATTATATTTTTGACTTTGAATTCAGATCTTTTGTAATGATGACCATATTTTTTTACATTCAGAATCACATGTGTTATCTATTCAACTATAGACCGTAGGATTGTCAATGGATAAGACACGAGTTGGATGGAGGTATTTTCGCACACGTATCTATTTGAAATTGATCTTACTCTAATTTTATCCTTATCCATTAAAATTTGACTTATCTGTATTTTATCCTAACTCGTTCAAATAACATGATAACGAACGGATAACATGCGAAAATGATAATATTTGTATTTTTTATTTTTTATAAATAAACTATCAAAATTTATTTATTTAATACAGACGTGTCTCTACATAAATATAAAAAAATATAAATATAAATATAGATTGATTCCAACTCAAATCATTTTATCAAAACAATCAAATCAAATTTCAAATATTCCATCTATTATCTAATTTTTCTACTAATATTTTTTTATAATTTTTCCTATAGAATAACATATACGAAATAACTTTTATGAGTATACTTTCCCATTTAATTAATAAAAAATAAATCTTACTCATACACATGTCCATACTTGACTATCTAACGAAAAAAATCTTAACCACACTTGTTCTATCAAATACAATATAAGTAAGATAAATGAATAAAATAGTATCGTGGACCAGTTTTTTTTTGGTAATTGAGAAAATGTTTGTGAGGAAAGTAGTCAAGGGTGGCTGTTATTTCGAGAAAATAGCCAGAACAGTAGAAACATTATCGTGTGGAGAGCCACACGGTAAAACTGCTACCGTGTAGGACTGAGACACAATAAAACTGCTGCTGTGTGGCTTTTCTGCCACAATTTCATCGAAACCCAAATCCAGCCACATGATAGAATAATTACTGGTTTTGCAAACCCATCTCCCCTATAAAATCCATTCCCATCCACCAGCAAACCCTAGCCGCAACCACATTTATGTCTTTGTTTTTCTTCATTTTTGTACTATGAAGCTAGAAATTATTTGAGCAAATTGAAGAACAAGTAGAGATTGCAGAACAAATTGAAGAGCATCATTGTTGTTTCACTGTAAGTATATATTTACATTTTTCATTTTAGAAATGAGTAGAAACTATTTATTTTATTTGAAAAAAATTCTTTCGTTTGAATCGTCTTACAGTATCTCCAGCAAAAATGATCATTATTAATATATATCATGGAGGTCAAATAATTAAGGGGGCACAAGGAACAGATTATAGTTTACCAGCAAAATGTTCTTTTTTTTATCACTAAACACAATCGATTTGAAAAGTTGAAAAATGAAATATATAATGGTCTTGAACTAGATCAAAGTGCATATACTTTGAATATCAAGGTCTGAACCATGATTACAGGTCCAAATGGACAAATATATTTTACCTTGATTCCAGTTAATGATGAAAATATGTGAAAATGGCTCTTAATAACGCTGCAGTTTGTTACAATTACCATTATTTGGAACTGGTAGTTGAGGAGATACCCATATCATCTGTTTTTTTGTTCTAATTTGAATAGCATGCCAGAATCCAACATACTTAGTAACGAAACTCGTGATTTTGATACAAACATGAAAAACCAAGAAGAAGAAGAAGAAGAAGAAGAAAATGAGTTTAATGAGATTGAACATAATGATGTTAGGGATCATGTTGAAAGTGAGGTGATGATGAAATAGAAGGTGAGGACATAGCAATTAGGTGGAGAGATACCATTACATTTGTAAATCGGGGAGAAAAACACCCGACTGAACACTTTTGTGATGTGTCTAGTATGGTAGACTCTAATGAAGCATTTTTTGGTATTTCAAAAAGGTTTGAGGAGCCATTAGCAGAAGGTCGAACATTTCCAACAAAGGAACATTTAAAAATAGCATACACGACTTTCACATCAAAAGTAATATTGAAATTGAAGTTGCTAATAGTAGCAAATCCAAATTGGTTGTTAGGTGTAAGGACATGAATTGTTATTGGAGATTGTATGCGAAACATAGTAAACAAGGATCAGCTTGAAAGATATCAACTAATCTGGTACAACACTCGTGTCATGCATCAGCCATAAGACCCGATCACATACAACTCACATCTAGAATGATTACCGGAGTTATACAAAGTGATCTTAAGAAGAATTTGAAACTTAAATTAAGCATGGTTTCAGAGTTAGTAAGAACTACATATCTTACTGTGCAACCTATATACAATAAATCATGCAAGGGGAGAGAGTTGGCAATTGCAGAAATGTTTGGTAGCTAGGAAAAAACTTATGAGATGTTACTGCCTTTGTTTAATGCAATGCAAGCGGCAAATCCGAAAACAAATGTTACATTTGAGTCTTATCCATCTACACAATATGGAGTTCAACTTTTTAGACGAGTTGCTTGGACATTTGGTCCATGCATTCAAGGTTGGAGGTATGTCATGCCAGTGATCAGTGTGGATGCTGGATTCATGTCGGAAAGATACGGTGGTAAGTTTTTTGCAGCATGTGCATATGATGTTGAGAATCAATTGCTTCCTCTTGCATTTGGAATCGCTGAGGAAGAAAATAATGATAACTGTGGGTGGTTCATGCGATGGCTACGAAACGAAGTGGTTGATCCTAGTCGTATATGTGTTATTTCTAATCAGCATGCTTCTATTACAAATGTTTTTGTACAACCTCACCTAGGATGGTGTGAACAAAGAGGTGAAGTTGTACATCGGCTTTGTGCCCAACATGTAGGGCAATTTTTTTTCAAAAAATGTAAAAGCGATGAGCTAGTTTAAACCATGAAATGGACTGTTAGGAGAAAAAAGTTTTGAGGTTTGAAAAAGGAATGAAGAACATTAATAATGAGCACACAATTGCATACGAGTATTTGATAAATAATGATAAGAAGATCCGAACTAACACGGAAGAGCCTTGAGTACAACAAAAATGGGCTCAATGTTACGATGGAGGTTGCAATAGGTGGGGTATTATGACTTCAAATGGATCAGAGGCTTTAAACAATGTTTTCAAAATTGCGAGAACATTACCCGTTACAACGATTGTTGAAGAATCATTTTATAAATGTGTCGAGTGGTTTGTCAAAAGAAAAAGTACTGCGAATTTGTGGGCTAGCAATAATTACGTGTTTTGTTCCAAAGTAAGAGATAAAATTTTGAAATGAGGAGAAAATTGAACACTCAAGGACTAATAGCAAGGTTTAACACGTATGAAGTTATGGTTTGAAATGAGGAGATCAAAGAGGTAATGTGTTTTCATGTTTTCAAAATATTGTACTTATTCATCTATTTTGCAAACATAATAGAGTAGTAATGACTTCAATTTTTTGCAGGGAGTTCTAGGCAATATGAAGTATGATGTTGCTTTTGTTGAAGGAATGCCCCATTGCAATGAAAGTTTTGATGCTTCGAAAGCAAGAAATAAAACAAAAAAATTATTTATTTCAAAACAAATGATCTAGCTATTATAAGTGTAAAGACAATATTTATTTGCCTAAATAATTAGAGAATAATATTATACCTTATGATTTGATCTCCAAATCAAATCGAGTAGGTTTGTCTAGTTTAGCAACTTCTTATTCCCCGCGCCTTGTTCTAGTGGTTGTGCTTAGCTCGTCAACCATCGAGCCTCCTTAGGTATCCACCGAAAAATTAAAGAAATACTTGTATCTCTAAGGCTAGTAAGAGAACAACAAGTGAAGCCTTAATCCTAGTTTCAAAACATTCTTCAAAATTTCAGAAATCTTAATGGAGTTTTTGTCGAAAAATTGGGAGAGAGGGAGAGACAAATTTTAGCCAAGATGTTAAAAGCTGAATTTCAGACCTTTCGATATTAAATATGTCATAACTTTTTATAAGTAATTCCAAACGACTTAAAACTTGAACCGTTGGATTCTAGACTCAAATGGCTTCAATTTTCATAGGTATACGTTCAAAATGGTTGAGGTTTGCTCTTTTAAAATCCTGTTTAAAGTTATCTCAAAAAACTATTCCGAAATTTCTCTCCTCTTTAATGGAAATTGATTAGGTTTAATGATATACTTAAATATTTCTTTAATTATATCATCATTAATCAATTCTCCCCAGCTTAAATTTTATGACCTATATTTGGGCTTTGGGCTTAAACATGTTAATCATATTAATATTTAATTAAGTTCACAATCCCATATATTAAAAGGCCAACATATAAATTAATATCCAATGTTAGTTTATATGCATCTCTCATGTGTCAAAAGCCATTTAAAATATGTCACACATACTTTAAATATTACTAGGATTATTTTACAACATTTTCTTTTAATCTTTCATATGGTGTGACCCTATGGGATCCCATCATTATGGCAATGAAACTAAATATTTTAATTTCATAAATCAATGATACAACCAGCCATGGTATATTGATTACCCAAATGATGTAGATGAAAAAGCACAATGCAAAATCATGATCCTGTAATATTAAAATATTATTGTGTCAATTCCTTGTCTCATGATATCAAAATAATTGCAAGGTACGAATGTGTCATCTTTGCTAATTATTCTTTCTTGATTTTCTAAAATTTAATTATGATATGATTAACATATAATCATATTGCATGCACGTAATACAAACTTTATCAAGGAGCCCAGAGATATCATAATCTATATCATATATAGAGGACAATGATATCTTGATGCGTATAGTTCCTCCGCAGTTATACACATTGCAAAAACTGTCTATATAACTCATAGTTAAAATGAGCGTTGGACAGTACCAACGATGTATATTTCTCATGTAGGAAATATAAACATCTCAACTCTAGAATTCATGACACAAATGAAATATCAATGACACGTAACACAATTCATGTGATATTTCGTTTTGGGTCTGTCTAGTGCTATACATCCTGATGTATGCACCTGTGTGATTAGCATTGACAACTCTTTGTCATATGATCTGTAGAATATGATCATCATCTAATCCGACACACTGATCTTATATTGGTCAATTAGTGTTCCTTGCTAATTACCAAGATCAAAGACTTTTAATAGTAATTATATTTATTTCATTGGTGGAATTCTACAATCCAGGTCATTAACCCAGATAATCCACAAAATATAATAACTCAAGGAACAAAATGATATAATCATTCACTAATAAACTAAATAATCAAATATATGATTTGGGTCTAGAACACCAACACTAACATGCAATTGTCAGAAACCACAACTAACAGGTATACCTTGTTGTCATGTACTGGATGTTTGTTCGATGCGACATTTTGACGAGGAACAATATATTAGTCCATATTATTTGGTTGAAAATTTTAGTAACACTTGGTCCGAAGAATTTCATGGGTATGGAAACCCACATAATTGGCCAATGTATGTTGGTCCAAAAATTAGATCAAATTCGGCAAATTTGAATAAGGAAAGGAGAAAACATAAAAGAATTGTTATGGAGATGGATCAAATGGAGGGTCGTGTTCCAGTGCACTTGGATGATGGCCAAACTAGACATTCAAGAAAAAGATCAAATTAAGAAGGTAATATAACACACATTTATAACTTAAGTTAGACGACATCGTTATAAAATATTGACATTCGTTAGCAAATTTTTGTAGGAGCATCTACATCATGTCGTTATTAAGATGAAAGGAAGTTTTTAAGTACTGTATGTGGATTTTCAGGATATGTACTATATTTTAGAAGTTTTTATGTACGTGTATTTTGGAAGTTTTTATGTATGTGAAAGTTTTTAAGTACTTTCTAATTAATATATTAGTCTGTACGTGGATTTTAAGTAATGTACTATTAGTTTGAAAGTTTTTATGTATGTGCATTAAAGATAAGGCTCCAACACAGAAAGTGAAATATAGAAAGTATAACATAAATTGTCCAATAACAAACATAGAAAATAAAACACTAAAATAGAAAGTCCAATAACACTACAATAACAAAAATAGAAAGTAAAACACTAAAATAAAAAGTCCAATAACACTACAACTACGCAAGATAATGCCTATGATGTCCTGAAGGGCTCCAACGAGATGGAAGAATTTGATCCCGTGGTGGAAGATCTCGTCGTGGTGGTACTTGCGATGTACCATCTTCATGATCATGCAGGAAATGAGGTGGAGTCACCTGTGTAATCTGACTCGTGATCATGTCTGCAAATTCGGCATAATCCCCGCGTTGGAGCATCACAGTAATTCATGACATCTTCATTGAAATCCGGCGAACGAGGCTCTGGCGGAATTTTTGGAGGCACATCATCATCCACCGGTATGTCTAGGGGTGTAAACGGATCGGATACGGACGGATAATCGTCTTACCATATCCTTATTCGTTAAAAATTTTCGGATACAGATACCGATTCGGATAGTCTCGGATATGGATACGAATCGAATATCGAATGGATACAAATACGAAACAAATATTATTCGGATAATAAAAATAAACCTTATTTGATATGTGTTTATTCAAATGGATCAATGAATTATAAACAAATGTGGTACATAAACACAAATTATATATAAAATTAATTAGATTTGTAATCTTCATACAAAATCCAATAAGAATATATATATAATATGAATTTTTTTTATTATGAATTCGGATACAATCGAATAATATCGGATACGGATATCTTCAATAACTTCGGATATTATTAGATTATAGCTAAACGGTCGAATACGGATAGACGATAGCCAAACCGTATCCTTATCCGTTAAATTTTTTCGGATACGAATACGGATATCGTCGGATACAAATACGAATCGGATAATTTTTGTTATTTTTCGGATATGGATCCGAATAAAATCGAATATTATCTGATCCGTTTACACCCCTAGGTATGTCATCAGTATTTGTTGGCAATCCAACTTGAGCAAGCATGTATGGCATGGGATGCGATTGGTTTAGATCATTCAGATTTCCACGACACATATGCAATGTGATTTTCCCTACTACACGTGTCCCTCTACGAAGTACGCACTAAATACCGTATGTTGCATGTTTGATCTGACGAGCAATTGGAAACAAATGTTAAAGTTAGTTACAAAAGAATTGACACATATATATTTTTTTTAAGAAGTAACAAAAAAATACATACCAGGTGAGCAAAACTTTGAACATGCGGGACATACGTATGATCTCCAACATTCACAAGATGCTGTGCTACAGGCTCGTCCAAGGACCCCAACTCAGCCTGACGAATGACGGTATGCATGCATATACTTCGAAACCATTCATAATAAAAGTGTAGCATATTGGAATCAAATGGTCGATTTTCAAAAACAAGCCTAGCTCTTGTTGTTCCTGTAAAATTTAAAAACAAGATATAAACACCTTACTTATCCCAATCTGTTAAGTAACATCTAGGAGAAAACATACCATAATCTGATGTGTAACTCGTGACGCTGACTCCAATCTATCAGCCAACTAAATGCAAAATGAGCACATTTATGTAAGTGTTGATGCAAATCCCATGCCTCAGGTGCTGGAGGAGGGATGACCTGATACAGCCCGAACTGGCGCATGACTCTATTTGGATAGTGGTACTCTACCATCCAAAATAAAATCAAAGGTATACGGCAGAGCCAAACAACACTGTCAGCCATAACTCGAGGGGGCGCTAAACCTAGGTACTGGATGCATGGCATCCAATACACAAAATCTTCATCTAGCCTTTGAAATTGATCCCGATAACTTCCGACACTACCGCGAGGATTATCAGAAAAATAATGTCTTGTGCACCACTTAATCCCATATGCATGTCGAGAGCTCGGATCAAGACCACTTTGAAATTGATCCCGATAACTTGCGACACTACCCCGAGGATTATCAGAAAAATAATGTCTTGTGCACCACTTAATCCCATATGCATGTCGAGAGCTCAGATCAAGACCACCAAAATGCGATGACTGCACAGTAGGTTTGGGCCGCCCAACAGTAAAATAAGTCCAAGACCACATTTGCAATAATAACATTAGGCTACAAATGGATTTGGTTTTCAGTAAACACCCTCGACATAACTCCCGATACAGAAAGGCAAGAACAACTCCACCCCAATTGTAAGTAGGGACATTTACCAAGTTACCCAGAAACTGAAGGTACTTGGCAAGTACCGAATCTCCCAACTGATATGGAAATAAAAAATACTTCCAAACAAATCCATGCAGTAAAAATGAGTATACCTCTCAATTTCGACCTCAGTCGGATTATTAGACAATGGTGTCACATTTTGTCTCAACCAGGCAAGGTTTATGTGGTACCTAAAGTATATTTAGGACAAACAATTACTACATACTTGTGCATATTTGAAACAAAAAATACATGTCAATATAGTGTGTCATACCTGGAGAATGTGACATTCGACTCTCCAGTTTCCTCATTGTCTTGCCTTCTAATTCTTCAAAGCCTAGCTTCAGGATTATTCCAATTATAAGCATGATCAATGCCCAACAAGTTCTCAATTTCAAGATACCAATCATCATTAGAAATGCTCGTAACTAGCATTTTGGATGTGCAATACCCAAAGACAAGTCACGTCTTGTAATGTCACTGTCATCTCGCCAATTGAAAGATGAAAAGTATGTGTCTTCGGTCGCCACCTCTCTACTAAAGCAGTAATCAACGCTCTATCAATATGGGTGGTGGAATCTGCGAACTGAGCAACTTGATATAGCCTCAATCTTTAAAAGCCGGCTCACAAAACTCACTATATGAAACTCTAACTTTATGCGACCCAATCATCTTGAATGTGAAATTACACTGCATCAAAATTATATTAGTGTTACAAAATTAATATATAAGATGCATAAAAAACATAGAAAATTTAATTAAAAAGCAAAATTTACAAACTTACAGTTCGCGTGATTTATGAAGTTCTATGAGCTTGACGTGACAAGTGTAATACGTCTGGATTACTCTCCAAATATATTTTCAGCGGGAAAACGTGATAGCAAGACTCTTTTTCTCAAATTATCTTGGAATATGTTTCTTTGAAATCTAAAAGAAACACCAATAACATTAAAAAAATTAAAATTGACCATTTAATTGAAAATATGCTTACAAAATTTTAAAAATGATGATGTAATTGAATTTTTTTGAAAAGATATTTATAATTATTTTTTTTTAAATATATATCATTTTGAACCATCGAAAAAAATCAAAATTTTTAACCACTCTAAAAAATTCCTGTTTCGGGGCAAATCAGAGTCAGAGTTGTTGCCGTAGTTCTTTTGTTAAAATATGATCCGCAACATGCTGGAACATTTTAATTAGAATGGGTTTAAAAATTCATGCAAGATTGAATGGATAATTCATATCCTAATGTCGACGTTATAGTGATGACAAAGAAAATAATGGCCGTGGATGTTATCATGAATTCCTGGTTGATTAAAAAGAAAGAGCAGAGAATTAAATATAGAGTACTCCAAGTGTGCTTTTGTACTCATCAGTTCAGGGATTTGACAACGGTTTGGTCCGGATCAAGTCGGCGCAAATTCATCCGGTTCACGAGTTGGTTGGTTCACGGGTTGGCCGGTCCAACGGGATGGCCGTGTCGGGTTCCACAGGTTCAAATTTTGTAGACCGACTACAATCCGTCTAGGTCCATTGGTCAGCAGACCGGCGGGTTTGAGGTGGATCCGGACTGATTCGGTCCGAATCGGAATGGTCGGATCGCCGCTTTTTTTTCGAAAAATTCCAAAAATAAAAAATCAAAGTAAAATGCAAAAATTTACAAAAATCGAAAATAAAATATAAATAATAAAAATATATAAAAGAATCGGTTAAGTTTATTTTACAATTCAAAAAATATAAAAATCCTAATAATTTGTAAAAAAAATATAAAAAACAAATTATAAACTTCAAAAAAGAAAAAAACTTATTCATTTAAATATAAAGTCCAAAAAGATCAAAATAAAATGCAAAAAGTTACAAAATCGAAAATAAAAATTCAAAAAAAAAAAATTTGATGGGTTAATGGCGGGTTAAGACCGGTTAGGCGGGTCGGGTTGGTTCGGGCCGGTCCAATCTCGGATCGGATTTGAGTCGAATTTTTATAAAATTTTGGCCGTAACTCGTCTTTGATTCCCGAATTTTTTGGACGGATTCTCTACATCAGTCTAGTTCATAATGTGCAATAATAATTTCTATGATATCATTGACCCCCCATAAGATACTCCAACAAGAAATAGTTAATAGAGTACTAAGCTTTAATTAAATGCTAATAAAAGGTTGAGGGAGTCCAATCGTTTTTGCAATTAAAGTAGGGTATCATTGAGTGTGTCCTTGTATCTCCTTGAATTTTTTTTCTGTCTGATTCTAAAAAAAATAAGAATTACATTCATGATATTGTTTTCAAAAATTTGACAGTCATGACTTTATTTTTCTGCGTTCAGCGCTCAGACTAAACACATGCGTTCACGCTGAAAAAACAAACGAAAAAATGATTAAGTATGATGCAAAATTTCAAATCTGCGTTCACGTCTAAACGCCGCGTCTGAACGACACGTCGTGATGCACGTTCAGACGTGAACGCAGATTTCAAAAGTACTTGGTATTTTTTTTTGCTTCGTAAACTCAGGTGACCTCTATTTCTGAACGCGTGCGTCCAGAAAACACTTCTGAACGCTGAACGCAGAAAAATAGAACCATGACTGTCAAATGTTTGAAAGTAGGGTCATGAAAGTAATTCATATTTTTTTTTAGGATCGGACAGAAAAAAAAATTCTATCTCCTTTGCTGTTCCCGAATCTAACAATTAAAACTTATGCTATTATTTTCTTAAAAAATAATTATGCTATTATTTGTATTATTCATATTAAAACGAAAGTCTTAAGAGCAATGCAAATTGATGTGCCACTTGAAACCTAATCAGAGATTCTTTTAGTACTTCAAGCAAGTAGATTTGGCAAAACTAAAATGTCCCATTACAGGTCTTGCTAGTTGAGTGCTTGTTTGAACTAGTTCAAGCCATGTCATTCTCAGCATGATCGTGACTAGCTTTATTCCAAACTTATGTTCAATTTATGTAAGAGCTTACACTACAGTCACTATCAGCAAAAAGAATCTTCAGCACCCCTGAATTATATTCGTTATTTAAAATATGAGATATTAAATATGATTAATGACATATTCGAAAATTTGTAGAAGAATTTTATACTGATTGATCACAAAATATGATATAAAATGTATCTCAGATTATATGAAAAAGTGGCTTAGGAGTTTAATACCGAGTGTTTAAAATAGCCGATATAGAATGTCCTCTTTAATGTCAGTTGTTTACAAACAACTGGTATAAAATGTTTGCTCTGGATTACGTGAAAGTAGTTTAGCAATTTCGGGTGTTTTGGTACAATCGATATGAAAAATACTCTTTAATATCGGTTGATAACATACCATCGATATAAAATATAATGATCAATTTCGGTTGTTTACAAATAGTCGGTATTAAAATACATTTTTAAACTTTTTGAAGGATACACGAAGAAGTTTGTTGGGTGTGTGTGATGGGGGATTTTTCATTTCATTAAAGATAGGGGTGTAAGAAATATACGTAATTTGTGGCTCGCCTGCGTTCGATTCGTCAAAATCTCGTTATCAACTCGTTCATTACTGACTCGAGCTGTTAACGGGACGAGCTGACCAGCTCGTTTAGTTATAGAGACAAGCTCGAACTTGGCTCAGTTCAACTCGTTATAACTCGATTTGTTAACGAGTAGATATAAACCTTATGATTAATATAGAATAAATCACAATCGTCGGTTCCAATTCACTAATAAACCTGACTATACATACCCAATTTTCAGTTCTCTCTCTTCCCAAATCCAATTACAACTTGTATAAATTCTTAAAATGAATTATAATTTTGAG
Source organism: Eleocharis quinqueflora (assembly GCA_964058865.1). NCBI lineage: Eukaryota > Viridiplantae > Streptophyta > Magnoliopsida > Poales > Cyperaceae > Eleocharis > Eleocharis quinqueflora. The sequence continues at coordinate 23,031 of CAXKVX010000569.1, forward strand.
CTGAACAAGCCGAAGCCGAGTTGAAGGAGAGTTATAGCACGAGTTATTGCTTGACAGCTTGTATTTTTGTTTGTTGAGATGTTCACGAGCTAAACGATACGAGTTGAGCCAGCTCGAGTTATAAACGAGACAAACTCGAGGTGTATCTTTCAGCTCACAACTTGATAGCTAGACGAGCTAGCTCGACTTGTTAGCATCTCATGATGAGTTCGAATCTCGTTCTGCTTGTTCGTGTCAGACTCGTTTGCACCTCTATTAAAGAATACAAAAGGTGTACAAGTAAAAAAAATTCTTAAATGTTGCACATTTGAATTTCTGCGACGTAATCATTCGCAGCCAACTTGTTGCACATTTGATTTCTTTATTTTTTTATTTACACTTTAATATCAGTTATTAGTTAAAAACAGCTATTAAAAACACATTTAATATCGGATGGCCAATAAGAACCGGTATTGAAAGACTCATTTAATACTGAATGTCAAATAAGAATCAATATTAAAATATCGTCATTTAATATCGATTGCTTTGTACTTTTTACAATACCATTTAATCATGATAATATAACCGATGTAAAGCATTTTTTAACCGATATAATAGTTTTTCTGGTAGTGAGAGTATCATTAACACAAGATGACAAACTGCAAATGAATGTACGTAGTGTCATTTTATTCAGTTGTTGTCATTTGTTTTTCAAGTAAACTCAGTTGCTCTTATGCTCTTATCTACTGATCAACAAATTAACTAGAAAGATTTATTTCCGTGTGTGTGTGTGTGTGTGTGTGTGTGTAACACTAGGAGTGTATTTGCTAGGAGTTGGAGTTGGGGCCACACTATTACCCAATAAACACAAGCAATCAGAGCAACAGGCATGGGATCACGCACAGAAGCGTGACAATGTCATCTCCCCTCCCTCATTTTAGAATTTTCTGTGTGGCTTATGTGGATTAAACATGGCAGAACTTTCAAAAGTGGAACTAATGCACGTGTCTGATTATTCTGCGTACCATACCAATATACCATAACCCGTCAATGTTCTGAACATGGTACTAGATAGATGCACCGAAAGCAACTAGGTGGAAAAAAATATAATAACATAAAATAAGATATTGCATAATGTAATGGATAGAAAAAAAATCCACTTTTCAAGTGCAATTAATTAGTATGAATTTTCCTGTAATGCAGTTACTGTCTTGATTTCTCTGTAAAAAATGTCAAAAGAGATGAATTTCATTGTTAATTTTCAGCGTATTTGAAGTGAACAACTCTATCTCTTTCTTTTTATTGAAAACCTGACAGAAGCTGTCAAGGGTAACTCCATCTCTTATTCAATCAGTTCAAGTTGAGAGAGATGGTCAGTTCAATAGAAATATAGAACTCCTAAAATTTGAAAAATACCATATTGTCAAATTTGCTTTTTGGTGATGGAGACCTTAATGTCATCTGATCTGTGCATATTTCTTATATTTTTCTTCAGTTTGCTGATCACTTCAGTAAACAGTGGTACTTCATTTTGGTTTTTGTGGTGCAATCTCAACTGTTTAAAAACCGAAGAACTAACCTTTTACTTTATTTTGAATTGCGACCTTTATGATGCTGAAAATAGTAATTCTGAAGTCTCAAAATCGAGGCATGTGAAGCTGAAGAGTTCGGGAACAAGCAAGAGTTTGGAAGAAGCAACCAAAGATGATCTCAGTGTGAAGAAATCGAAGAAGAAGAAAATTGTCGTAAGAAGGAACTAAGGAAGAGTATCTGAGCAAGAAGAGCTCGGGAGTCGGGATGTCGAAGTCGAAGACATGTCGAGATGACAATCTCGGCTCAAGTTGAAGATTGACTGACAGGGAAGAGGATCTCGGAAATTAAGGAAGTTTGAATTCTAGGAGTTAATGAAGTAGTTAGATAGGAAGTTGCAATTAAGAGTTAAGTTAATGAATTAGTAGCCGTTAGATAGGAAGCTGCAATTAGAAGTTAGGTTAGCAAATAATTAAATGAGTTAGGTGAGTTGTTGCATTGAATGCATAATCTAGTATAAATAGAAGATGTTATGCATTGTTTTAGAGTTGATGAGATTTGGAGAATCAAATTATTTTGTAAGCTGTAAACCATTCCCTGCTTAATAAAATATGTTATGCTTAGTTGATTATTCATCTCTCACGGATTCAAATTCGTATAAACTATTTTAGGAATATAGCCACCAAAATATAAGTGAGTTGTTAGATGAGTGAACTCCACCTGTGACTGAGAAGACTAATTTGGACTTAGTGCAAAACATTAGTTCCAATAAATTAGTTTCAGAGCCGTGATTAAATCAACAAATTGACATTAGAGCTTATGCCTAATTTTGGAAACAACTCAGTAGGTCACATGGCACTGCCAAAGTTGAAGAAATCCAACTACGATAACTAGAGCTTCCAGATAAAAGCGTTGTTTGGTGTCCAGGATGTGTGGGAAATAGTGGAGACTGATTATGAAGAACAAGCAAACACATAGAACTTGACAGTGAATCAGCTGAAGGCTTTGAAGGAGAAGCACATGACAGATAAAACAACTCTCTACATCCTATATCAAGGAGTAGATTAAGCTTGTTTCGAGAAGATTGTTAGTGCAAGCACATCGCAAGAGGCGTGGACAACATTGTAGGCATCATACAAAGGTGCTGACCGAGTAAAGCAAGTAAGGCTTCAGACCTTGCGTGGTGAACTGAAGCTCGGTGTCAGTCGCCCTTTTCGCGTCGTCCTCTCGATCGCTTCCGTCTTCTGAGGAGGCGTATCCTTTTTGGGAAAAAAGTGGACAGGTCGCCCCAAACGCATGTGATCTTTTCTGAGACTTGGATGCACCCAATCGTTCAGGATTTTGTTTATTTTTTTAACTAGTGAGCTTCTGGGGTTCTATGTATTGGTCAGGTGCAAGCCCCTGCCATTATTTACATGAGAGATTATCACAGCCTTCAATACCTATGATTCTTAAGCGATATGAGGCACACTGATAACACAAAATGACATCTTTGGAAGTGACTTGATTTAGAAGGGACGTCTTAATTCTTTTGTAAGCCAATTTGAGACATTAGTAACTAAGATTTGATTTTTACTCCTGCACGAGTCTTTTATTTTTGACCTTTATTACATGAAGATGTACCTTTTCTTCATGCAGATATATTCCATTTAAAAGGAGATATGATGTTTCTTTTTTTTTTAAAGTATTATTACTTTTTTTGGCCTCCTGAGAATGTATTTTGTTTCATGAGAGGAAGGGGGGTAATTTATCAATTCCATATGCTTCGTATAACTTTGTTTTGCTTTTTGGATTTTTTAGATATTTGATATTTACATAATTTTCATGTTTGAACTTCAAGATATTTTACATGAACATTTGAGTATTTGAAAATGGGTCCTTATATGCAAAGAGACTTATGATAGAATGCCATTTTTTTACTTCTAAATATTTTCATAGTTTTATGAGAAAATAGGTCATTTAAGGATCCTTAAACAATTTTTTATTATTTTTTGTTATTTTGAGACCTTTAGAGATATCATTTATGGACTTTTAAAATATTTTTCACACCTTTGTACGAAAATATGTCGTTTATGGACTTTTAGACACTTTTTATTTTATATTATTTCTTAGACTTTGTAAGATGTCATTTATGAACTTCTTAATATTTTATGTCATTTTTTTACTTTCAAGAATGTCATTTATGGACTTTTAAGTGTCTTATTATTTTATGTCTTTTTTGGACTTTCAAGGATGTCACTTATGGACTTTTATTATTTTATGTCATTTTTGGACCTTTAAAGGCTTTTATTTTTTATTTCCTATTTAATATGGGGAAATATGATCTTTTGAAGAAAATATGATTTTTGATGTATTTTAAATTTATTTTCATCCTTAAAAGAATTTTGCACCTTTATTTGTACTTTTTAAAAGATTTTTATTTGAATATGCTCCTATATGCATAAAAGGGTTTTATGCTTTTTTATGGAAAATAGATCTTATTTTCATAGAAGAAATTATTTATTTTTTTAATGAATAATAAATTTATAATGCATATAATATATTCAAAGAGATTTTCTATATTTTTATTTAGAGAAAATACCCTTTATTTCAAGGATAATTTATATTTATTCATAAATTTCCATATTTTAAACTTATATGAAATATTTAATGCATAGAAGAAGTTTTGGATTTTTGGAAATTTATTTAAGATATTTGATATAGAAATTTATTTGAAAATATGACTTTCTATATTTAATTTTGGACTTTTAATAATCTTTAGTTTTGACAAATTACATAAAAATGCAAAGAGAAATATTTATATTGTATTTTATGAATTTTGAATATAGATGCCTAATTTTATAATTTTTATTTTGGACTTTGATCAATTTTAATCTTTTATTAAAAAAAAGAAAATGGTGTTCATTTGATTTTTAAATTTCATGAACACATAAAATGCCCAAAATATAAATATAGAGCATGGATTTACAAGAATTTACATATTTATTTTAGAATTTTTGGACTTCATTTGCTATTTTTACAAAAATATACAATTTAATATACAGAGAGAATTAATTTGGTCTGTTGGATTTGATCAGGGCATTTGAATTTGAGCCGTTGGATCAAGCAACACACCCTTCTCTCTCTCATTCCCTTCTTCTTCTTCCCTCGACCTTGATCGAGGTTTGACCATGGTGTTGATGGAGATTGGGTTGATGGCACCTTTAATTGAACACCTCCCTGACATCGTCTTGATCAGAGGAGTCGAATGTGCCCACTGTTGGTGGTTGGGGCTCACTAGAGGTGGTTGAGCTCCACCACCACCTTGGCTTTGTTTCATTTTGTTCAATTTCAATTTTAATTGATTTTCATATGGTTTTGAAGCTTTTATTTGACCTAATTAAGCTCCAAAAACATGCTTACAACAATTTCAAGGTTTAATTTGATTTAAATTTTGAGTTTGAATGATTTGTGCTGAATTTGGGTCAGTTTGGTCTTAAACAGTCACAAACTAGTTTAATTTGAGATTCCAAAGGCTCAGTACAGTCTCAATTAATCAGACATCATTCATAAGAATTCAATCACCTTAGGAAATCACCAATTTGGTCTAATTTAGTTTAATTTTGATTTTATAAGGCATAGTTCACTGTTTGAAGGCATTTGGGCGAAAAAGCAACCTTTCTATTTTCTTTTGAATGTCAAGGGCTTTATTCAAGTCCTATTGATGCAAATATCATTTAGGGATATCAGAAAGCATCAAGCAAGTTTCAATTTGATTTGAATTTGTTTCAAAAGGGAGTTCAATTCACTACTAGACGGCATTCTAGACCAAATAGCAGCATTCAAGCCTATTTTTGAATTTCAAAGGGCTCAGTTCAAGTTTCATTGATGCAACAAGCATGCATAAGAATTTCAAAACACATTTCAACCTTTCATTTTATTAGCCACAGTTTGAAATTGAAGGGCAATTTTTGTCAATTTGAGTCTGGTTAGGGATTTCATGGCTAATCAGACCTTTGAATCATCAAGCAGGCATGCAATCAAGTCTATGAACATCTGACAATCATGAAAAATAAATTTAAAAGCTTGCACAAACAAGGAATTTCGAATTTGGTTCAGTTCAGTTCAGTTTGAACTTTGAACTGATTTGAGCAGCTGACCTTTACGAGACCTAAAATAGAAATTTGGATGCATGATTAAACTTTTATGATTGATTTAAGACAGTCCATAAGTTTATTTTGAAGACTGGAAAAGCTTGAGGTTTGAAACAATTTGCAAATGGCTTAAATTTGAATTTGAAAATTTAAACAGAATCTGATCTCAAAAGATACACAGTTCTATGTGTTTTTCTTGATTTTTGAGCTTAATTTTCTCAAAATGTGTACAAAGAAAGGACAAATGGAAGATTGATTCCTTAAAATACAGACATTAGTCTACACTTTTATACAAGAATTTAGATCTAATTCAAAAGAAAAAAGATTTGAGAGAGATTTGAATCAAGTGTCAGACACAGATTTGGAAATGGTGCCATTTGGGGGCTAATTTGAATTTTTGATAAAATTTGGTGATTTTGTTGTGAATTATATTTTTGAGCTTGGATACATGTTTAGGGAATCAAAACAAGCATTTTTGTTTAATTTTTTTAATTTGGGCAAAGAGAGCTATTTTATGCATTTAAACTCTATTTTTCTGATATTTTTCAAAAAATTGAGATTGAAAAAGGGATAAATCAAATTTTGTTTGTCCAAAAATTATGAAATTAATTATGGAGGTTCATATGAACATATATTACATGCTCACTGAAAGAATTTGGATTTGGATTTGAAACAAATGTTGTACAAAAATATCAAATTTCTGACACCAAGGGTTCAATGGGTTGAAATGGAACCAATGGTTCAAATTTGATTTCCAGGCTGTGAAAATATGGTTTTAAGACTTGATACACTGTGTTATACACAAACAAAGGTTTATAAACCACAAAAGGGATTCTTTTTCAGAAAACTTTGGATTTAAACTTGAGAAGAGATTTCAGCCCGAATTTGAACTATTTGATCTCAGAGTTGATGTTTCAGAGCTAAGTTTGGATTTCTATAGCCTATTTGATGCTCTAATAACTTCTAAGCACATCATGAAATAGAAAGAGGGGATTTACTTGCATGAAAATTGATTTAAAAGTCAAATAAGGCAAAAAAAAAGGCCAGATCTAAACTTTTGATGATCAAATTGAGCTAAGAGATCCAAAGAAGATCAACTTTATTTCAAAAGACTTGTTTTAATCAGATGAAAAAATCAGAAGTCGATCATCAAAGTCTCATGCTCTAAATTTCAATTGCAAAACCTATTACTCAAAATAACAAAGATCAAGCAAGCATGAACTCAATTTTTCATCACACAAGCATTGCATTTCAGTCAATTCATTCAAAAAGTATACAATAAGGGCCTTTTACTGCCAAATTCAACACCACTCACCCTTGTAGAAGGATGATATGTTGGATATAATCAGAATGTTCAGCAAGTGCTACACAAATTCGACCAATTCTATTATATGGGTAGAAAAAGAGGCACTTGATTTGATATTAACAGGGGTATTTATAGCCTAAACATCATGACTCTACATCAGATTTCTATTTTTACAAGATTTTCTATGAAATTTCTTCTTTTTCGTCTTCTATTTTTACATCAGGACTCTACTTGTTTGGTCCTTGGTGCTGCATCTCATGCATTTATGAGCTCCAAGTGGTCTTATTATGTTACTTAGATGTTAATTGAGTTTCTAGAAGCTGCATAAGGCATCTTGCATCACAGCCTTTCATCAATTTGATCAATGGACCAGATTAAGTCATTTGAGTCTTGATCACGGCCTTTCATCACAGCCATTGCACTGAGTTGGCTCCCTGATGAGGTTTTGGGTAATTTGCACATAGGACATTGGATTTTCCAAAAATTGAATTGACCCTTTATTTGATCCCCTTGTATTCTTGCATCATATGATCAATGCTTGTCTGATTTTGTCCTTTATTATAGGCTAAGAATTGGTACCTTTTCAGGTGCCAACAAAAGGAACCCACCAGAGAGGGTTGAGAGAGTCTTGAACTCGAAGAATCCTCTGTGGTGCACCATTATTCTCTTATTCTAATGGTAGCTAACACCTACCTTTCCTCATGCAGGTGTTGAAGTGTGTGTTGTTTGGTCAACATCCTTTAGTGAGGTGCAAGAGTCTGATTCCTCTATAGCCTCCTTGGTTTCTTTCCAGGCACACTACTGCTTCTTCTCCTTAAGTGAAGTAGATCAGGGTAGCTACTTTCTTGAAAGTAGGGAAATTGAATACATTATTTAGGATTGTTTGGTGCTTTCATGAGAGGTGACCACCCTTTTTGTGATGTGATGAGCTATTTTGCACAAATATACTTTCTTGGTTTGTTCTTGAGAGGTGACCAACCCCTTTTGGTACCACATGATATTTTTGGCACAAGTATGATTGCATTGGTGGGTTCTTGAGAGGTAACCAACCTCTTTTGGTTATGTGCTATTTTTCACAAATACTCCTATTGTTGGGATGCTTGGTTATCCTTTGGATTGGGGTTATTGGGTTCTCAATTGTATTTTGGGTTGAGTTGAGTCATTTCAGAGTGTCACTCAACAATTCATGGGTCAAGGCATATAGGGCCAAGTATTCTGATAATGTCTGGGACAGAATATTCTTGGTGTGTTCATGACAGGTAACCAATCTAGTTATGATCATTGAGATATAGAGATAGGCTTTCGATGTGTTCATGATAGGTTACCATCCTGTATATTATCCGACCATTTATGGGTTTAGGGTAGACTTCTGGTGTGTTCATGACAGGTTACCATCATGATCATCATCCGACCATTTCTGAGTTTAGGATGAACTTCTGGTGTGTTCAAGACAGGTTCTCCACAAGATCTCGAGTTGATAACAAGTCGACAATCGAGTTAGCCAAGAATCTAGTACATCACGAGATGAGCAAACACATTGATGACATGTTCAGCTCGATAAGGGAACACATCAATGAGCAAGATGTCCGAGTTGTTCATGTGCAAAGCAATGACCAAGTTGCAGATATTTTCACGAATGCGCTACCGAAGTCGCTATTCGAAAATTGCAAGCAAATGCTAGGGATGAAGGACATTCGAGACTTGAGATCATGGGAAGGTGTTGGAAATAGTAATCCTGAAGTATCAAAGCCGAGGCATGAGAAGTCGAGAGATGAAGACCCAAAGGACAAGAACTCGAAGAGCTCTTGAACAAGCAAGAGTTCGAAAGGAGCAATTGAGGATGATCTCGGTGTGAAGAAACCGAAGAAGAAGATTGTCGCAAGAAGAAACTCAAGAAGAGTATCCGAGCAAGAAGAGCTTGGGATGCCGAAGTCGAAGGCATGCAGATGGCAATCTCGGTTCAAGCTGAAGATTGAACGACGTGAACAGGATCCCTTAAATTAAGGTAGTTTGAATTCTAGAAGTTAATGAAGTATTTGTTAGATAGTGTTAAAGATAGAAAGTCAGAGGATGATTAGCTGTCGTCAGGATATATTAGCTGTGTGAATATTTGTAGTAATTACTTTCCTAATCTTTTTTATTTTTCTTTAGTTATATATGTATGTGATGTTGATTAGAAATGATACACATAAAATATATTCTTCTTTTCAAATCTTACATGGTATCAGAGCCATTTCAGGCTTGTTTACCCTAGGCGGTTAGGGTTCCGTCAAATCCACGACAAGTGTACTTGTGCGCAACCACCATCCTTTGCTCCGTCACACAACTTGGTGTTCTGCTCTGCCGCGTCGCACCGTGTTCTGCTCCGCCACTCAGCCTGTTTCCTACTCCGTCGTTCAGCCCGTCTTCACTGATCACCATGACTTGGTCCCGTCGCACCACTATACTCCACTGCCTTCACACACTCCGCCACGCTGCTCCGATCTTCACTCTGCACCACTGTGCTCCACCGCGCCTGTTTTTTGCTCCCTATACTCTCCGTCTTTGTCTCCACAAATCGTTCGACAAGAGGAGATCTCTGTCTCCATGAATCTTTCGACAGGAGGAGAAGAGAAGAGTGTGGTTTGATTTTTATGATTTGGTCCCTTTCTTTTTTTTTGGTTTTTTCCTGTGTGGTACGATTTGTGCTTCAGTCCCTCTGAAAATCTAAAATCTGAAACAGAAGTCACTTAAGTTTAATTTTAAATGGAGAAGAGCAATGAATCTGCTATTTTGGTTTCACAACCGATTTCCACCAAAAATCTGAAAATTCCTGTTAACCTCTCTAGTTCTAACTGGGAACAATGGTCCACGTTTGTTGAGACTGGGTTAGATTTCCTTCGAAATGGAAAATATGTGACAGAAAAAACACAAGTTAATGATGACTAGAAAGCTGAGGATATATCTATCTGTATGATTATGTGGAATGCGATGGAGCTTGATATTTTATCCATTGTGCACGCTTTCAAGACCATCAAGAAAATGTGGGATCTAGGGAATTAGTTTGCGAGTCATGTATCTAGGAAAAACATGTCCGTTCTTCTCATCCACCTAGATTCATTAGTCGATCTAAAAGTATTTGATTTAATGCATTCTGATGTATGGGGTCCTTGTCCAGTTACATCGGTATAAAATTTTCGATATTTTGTTACTTTTGTGGATGATTTCTCTCGTGCACCTTGGATGTTTGTTATTAAATATAGACAAGAAATCTTTGCAAAATTTTCAGCTTTCTATTCTTTTGTGAAAACTCAGTTCAACACTACCGTTAAAACTCTTCGTAGTGACAATGCTAGAGAATATTTTACAAATGAATTTATGCAATATATGATTGATAATTTTATCATCCATGAATCATCATGTGCTTATACACCTCAATAAAATGGAGTGGTTGAACGAAAGAATAGACACATACTTGAGGTGGCTCATACTATGATGATATATGGACATGCCCATCATCGTTTCTGGTCTGACGTGGCTCTAACTACCTGTTATCTGATAAACCGCATGCCGTCATCTGTACTTGATGGTGCAATACCTTATAATATCATATTTCCATCTGCACCTTTATTTCCTGTTTCATCGAAAATCTTTGATTGTGTCTGTTATGTATATGATAATCGTCTAGGTCGTACGAAACTTGATCCAAAGTCCATACGATGTATGTTTTTAGGTTATTCTGGAACTCAAAAAGGTTATCAATGTTATAGCCCCACTTTTAAGAGGTACTTTGTTTCATCTGATGTTATTTTTATGGAATCTTTATTGTATTACTTAAATTCTGAGTCTGGACCATTATTTACGTCTAATAATTCTTCACCTATTATAACTATTCTGAAATATTCTGATGTTCACATCAATTTTTCTTCAACCATCGAGAGTGAAGTGCCACCGACACCTCATGCGCCTCCAATTGCTCAGGTATATACTCGAAGGGGTAAGAATCTTCATGTTGGTACTAACTCTGTCCAGATTATGCAGGACCATGATACTTGTGCATCTCTTGTTGAACCTGACCCAATTACTGAATCCCAACAATTTTATACACAATCACTTGACCCTATCACACCTAGTTCACAAAATTCTGCTCCAATCCCACCACCTCCAATCTCTGATCTTGACCTTCTCATTGCCCTTCGTAAAGGCCCACATAATTTCTCCAGTACCAAATATCCCCTTCACCACTTTTGTTCCTATGCAGCCCTATCCACTGATCACCGTGCCTTTACTACTAATCTTGACAGTTATTATGTTCCTAAGAATATGTCAAAGGCTTTGCACAATCCAGGATGGTTTAGTGCTGTGTAAGAGGAAATGTCATCTCTCTGGAAAAATGAAACGTGGGATCTTTGTCCTCTCCCTCTAGGCAAAAAGGCAGTCAGTTGCAAGTGGGTATTCATGATCAAGGTTCATCTTGATGGGTCATTACACCGACCCAAAGCTTGTTTGGTTGCAAAAGGATACTCTCAGTCTTATGGCATTGATTACGATGAGACGTTTTCTCATGTTGCTAAGATGGCATCCGTTCGCATCTGCATGTCTCTAGTTGTTGTTCGCCACTGCCCGCTTCACCAATTAGACGTCAAGAATGCATTCCTCAATGGAATTCTTGAGGAGGAGGTTTACATGACTCAGCCACTTGGATTTGTTGTTCGGGAGGAGGCTTCCAAAGTTTGTTGTTTGCGAAAGTCTCTATACGGTCTGAAACAATCTCTCCGAGCTTGGTTTGGGCGTCTATCCCAAGCACTTTGTCAATTTGGCAGGATCGGGAGTGCTAATGACCACTCAGTCTTTTATAGACACTTAAAGGAGAAGACCATTATCCTAGTCGCATATGTCGATGATTTGATTATCATCGGTGATGATGTCGAGGGGATCTCGGCATTGAAGAAGTTTTTGAGCAAGCAATTTTAGATTACAGATCTTGGTAAACTCAAATACTTTCTTGCCATTGAGGTATTACGATCTCATGATAAGATTCTCATTTGTCAAAGAAAGTATGTTCTTGATATGATTTCAGAATGTGGGTTACTTGGATGCAAACCAGTTGACTCATCAATGGTCCCAGAAACCAAGCTAATGCCTACTGACGGAGCACCTCTGCATGATCCTGAGAGATATCGGAGATTGGTTGGGAAGCTAAATTATCTAACAGTTACTCGACCTGATATCGGTTATCGAGTGAGTGTGGTGAGCCAATTTATGTCTGCTTCGCACACTGCACATTGGGATGCAGCTATTCGGATCCTTATATACCTCAAGGGATCTCTAGATAAAGAACTTGTATATTCTGATCATGGACATAGTAGGATCTCAGCATTCACTGATGCTGATTGGGCAGATTATCCTACTAGTTGAAGATCCTCTACTGCATATTGCGTCTTCTTTGGTGGTAATCTTATATCCTGGAAAAGTAAGAAGCAGACAGTTATATCTCGATCCAGTGCGGAGTCAGAATACTATGCAATGGCAAACACATCATGTGAGCTAGTTTGGACAAAGCGTTTACTTAGTGAGCCAGGTGTTCGTCATGATGGTTTGATGAAGCTACACTGTGACAATTAAGCCGCCATGCATATCACCAAGAATCAGGTCTTCCATGAGAGAACTAAGCACATTTGATAAGCCAAATTATGCATGCATTTATCTAGGGTTAATTGTGTAATTTAAGCCAAGTTTAAGGTTATTCAGGGTCCAACAAACAAGTTTTTATCCCAAAAAGAGTTCAAGTCACTACCTTGCAATGTTTTAATGCAAAAATAGGTATTTTGAGCAAAATGGACACAAGCAAGAACAATGGTGCAAGCTAAGATGTGCATGGAAGCAATTTGACCATCTGTCAAGTCAATTGCGACCGTAGGAACCTCCATTACGGTTGCAATCAGCCTCTACAAACCACAAATAGCCAAGTACAGCTATATTGCGGGCGCAAGGTATATACTTGCGGCCGCAATATTAGTTGTACCCCATTACATGAAGACCACAGTCCAATCCAGCATCATTGCGGGCACAAAGTATATCCTTGTGGTCGCAATGAATGTTGGCAGAGAGCATGAAGTTCAAGGAAGTTACCACCTTAACATTATTGCGGCCGCAATAACTGATGTTGCCTTCGCAAGAGAACGTGCAGGACATGACAGTGAGGTGCTAACTCCAACTCCAAGACATGTTGCGGCCGCAATGGAGGTTATTGCCCCCGCAATAGACCTGCGCAGAAGCACAAATAGGAATTTTCAGTAGAAGAGAGAAGAAGAAAAAGAAGAAGAGAAGAAAAAGTACTTCCTTGGCACAATCTCGATTGTATATCTCCTTTTCTCTATTTTTTTTCTTTAGACTTCTATCATGTTTAGCTCTTTAGTCGTATCCGGCTTAGTTGTATTAGGACTTGTTAGGATGTCTTGAAACTCTTGTTATGCTTGTTTGTAATGAAATTTCTTACTTGGTTTGCTTTCTATTTTACTTGTGCAATCTCATGTTATCTTAGAGTTTAATTCTAGACCTTGACCATAGAAAGCATAGCAATTAATTGGGTAAGTACCGAGAGGTGACGCTAATTGATTGTTTATCTTATGACTTGCTTGCTATATGAATTGTTTTATTCAAGATTTGATATTTGCAATGGAGACATTGAATATTAAATCTAGATCTTAGGAAGTAGGGTAATTAACGAACTAAGTACTGAGAGGTGACGTTTGTTGATTACGGGTTTACCTAATTATCATAACGAATTATATCAAGTATCGAGAGGTGACATATGATAACTTAGGATAATTAGGACGGTATGTGCTTAATGGGTTTTCACTAGTTTAACCAAGTACCGAGAGGTGAAGCCATAACTAGTGCAAACACGGTACCTAAATATAGATATATCACTTGGTACCAAATCTGAAACCGTACCTTCATAATATCAAGAAGTTGATTACCAAACAAGTATCAACAATTGTAGATAGTTCATCTTAACAAGGCCTAATCGTTTGTTAATTATGTTAAGTTTCAAATTACTTTCAGTTTTTAGTTTAATGCAACGAACAATCTCAAACCTGAAACTTTTCTTTTCTCTTTTGTTTTTAAATTAAATTAAATTTACTCAAATCTGAAATCTAAAAACGAATTGTCCCTGTGGATTCAACCCTAAGTACTACAATAGACGATTATATACTTGCAACCTCTATCTAGAAACTAGGGTATATAATACTACCACGTCAACATTGAGGTGGATTGTCATTTGATTCAAGATCTTGTCATAGGAACATCCTCTTATCCCTCATGTATTCAACTCACTCATGTTCGGACAGATCTCCAACACGTCGATATTCTAACCAAGCCTCTTCGCAAAGCCCCAATTAATATTATATGTAACAAGTTCGGCATGCTAGACATATACGCTCCAATTTGAGGATGAGTGTTAAAGATAGAAAGTCAGAGGATGATTAGCTGTCGTCATGATATATTAGCTGTAGTAATTAGAATTAGTTGTGTGAATATTTGTAGTAATTACTTTTCTAATCTTTTTTATTTTTCTTTAGTTATATATGTATGTGATGTTGATTAGAAATGATATACAGAAAATATATTCTTCTTTTCAAATCTTACAAAAGTTGCAATTAAGAGTTAGATTAGCAGCTAATTAAATGAGTGAGGTGAGCCATTGCATTCAATGCACAACCTAGTATAAATAGGAGATATTATACATTGTTTTAGAGTTGATGAGATTTGAAAAATCAAACTATTTTGTAAGATGTAAACCATTCCTCTGCTTAACAATATTTTATGCTTAGTTGATTACTCGTCTCTCTCAAATTCAAATCTGTATAAACTGTTTTAGGAACATAGCCACCAAAATATAAGTGAGATGTGAGAGGAGTCAAGGGCGGAATCTTAACACCGAGTTAGAGAGCTGATTTGCAAGTATAGTCTAATTTTAATGTTATAAAGATGTCAAAATTCAATTTTGATCAAATTATACAATTTTTTAATAATTTTTTTCAATTTTATTCGAAATTTCTAAAATCTTACCATTTAATTAAATTTAATTAGAAAATTAGACAATAGATTCAAACTTTTCTGGACCGCGAGGAGTCAAGGTCCACCTTGCGTTGGTTCCACCTCTTAGAGGAGTGAAGTACACATATGACTAACAAGTCGAATTGAGACTAAGTGCAAAGCATTAGTTCTAACAAATTGGTATCAAGAGCAGTGATTAAATCAACATGTGAAAGGTCGCATTTTTGAAATACGACTCGAGATTAGTTGTGAATATTCGATGTTGCAACACTTGACATACATCAGTATCTCTTTTTTTGAAACTCTTGGCAGTAGCTGCCAAGTTGACATACATCAATATCTCAAAGAAAAGAAGAAGAAGAAGGGAACGGGATTTGGTGCTCGTAAATTCCTGCTTGTTTCGATCTGAATCATTCAAAACTCATCTAACGATCAAAGCATCTGTCTCCTGAATCAAATCACAACCGTCCATAACAATCGAACGGTCGGATCGAGACAAACAGAGAAAAGTACGGTTTTTACGAGCACCAGATTCGGACTCAAGAAGAAGAAGGTGCATGAATAATCTTTTCCTCGATACTGTGCGCACTTGTAAGGCTACTAGCCTACTATGTCCCATTTGGAATGGGTTAAAATTGTCCATTGCACTTGTACAGCACCTACAAGACTGGAGATTCCAAAGTTCAGAATGACAGCTCATATATCAGCGTTCAAATAGTAACAATATGCGAAGACACTTAAATTAAGACTGAAAGCACTGAATCATGCCCCTATAGTTGTTCTACAGGAGGAGCCGAAATCAGAGTCGTAGACGTAGTTATTGAAGTGGATAAAGAAAAAGATGAGCTGGTAGAAGGCTAAATAAATATTGCATTCATGATTAATTACTCTGTCATTGTACCAGTTGGTACACATCTAACTATGCTCAGCCAATTAAATTAGCAACTAGCATGGTACTTAGTTTGAGAAAGTATTGATTTACTGTTCTCAGAAGGATTAATCCAGATCAATTTATCATCTTGAGCAATTTAGGCACGTATTAGTTTGTGATAATTGAACCGGGTGCGCATGTCATCCCAACACTGCATTTTGTATTTGTGAACTTTTTCAAGAAATATAGACACATTATATAGGGTGCCCTTCCAAGCAATAGTTTCCTTATCTAGGGAAATTAAATAATTCATAATTATAGGTAGATGAAGTCCGGAAATGAGAAGAACTGTGATAGGTTTGACAAACTAATGTAAAAATTCAGTCAATTTTGTGAAAATGAAAATTTAATATGAACTTCATTTTTAATCTATCCCAACTTATTTGCGGCAAAAGACTTTACCGTTGTTGTTGTTGTTGTTGTTGTTGTATTGTATAACTATAGGTAAATGGCTAGAACATATTATCCCCACTAGTCAGTTTCTCAGTTACCTTGTTTCAAAAATCCATAACAAAGGCTGGCTTTTGGCTATATTAATGTAATTACCGTCTAGAAGATCCAAGTATTAAACCAAGTGTAAGTAAACAGATAACTGAGAGAGAGCAACAATAGACATAAGCTTGTGTGCTACTTGCTGTCTAATTAGTTCTCAGCCACTATTGATTTACTGCAAAGTATAAGCACTGTAAATCTGTGCACTGATGTATTAAATTTCAAAACAATTTGAGCTTAAAAAATTTGTGACTTTTGATCATTTAGGCTTGCTGTTAAATATAAAATGTAAGCTGTTAATCAAAAGCCCTATGCAGTTTCTCTATGTTGACACTTTCAAGTTTCAACCACTTAGGCAAAGGGAATAACCAGAAAATCAGTCATGTTGTTTCTACCAAGATGCCTCGGTTTCATTAGAGAAGAATTGGCAGATCCCAAAAAGATTATAAAGAGAATTGAGAGCACTAAAACTCCATAAGGATGGAGGTTTTTTTATTACTATTGATATAATATATCTTTTTTTATTTTTTCTAGTTACAATAAATATACTATTTATGGATCTACTCTCTTTCACACGCACACGCACACTCTCGCTACAAACCAAGAACAAGAGTTATGAAAGATTAATCAAAGTCCATACCACTTGCCACACCAAAGCCCATCCCCAACCTAGCAGACAAACCTCTCAAAAGAAGAGCCCATCACACACTAAATAAACCAGACACCCCGGGCCCAACCGAAAACCAAATCTCATCAACAAGTAAATACTTTTAGACGCCGAAATTCCAGGACCCGTACCAGATCAGTACAGATCCCCTATAGAAAGTATGTCGATGATGTATTAGTACCAGTAGAATACCACCAGTAGCACTAGCAGCCTTCTTTCAGCATCTCTGTCTTGCCCCACTTGCCAGATCTCTACACAAACCTAAGTACCTAACTATGCATCCATCTAATCCGGTGTTGTAACTTGCCTCCGTCACCACCAAGCACATGCACCTTGTGACACCTTTGGACATGTCACACTCTACTCAACAGTCAACACACACCGCCATTTCTTCCTCCTTTTATTCTTTTTTTTTTTTTTGGGGGGGGGGGGGGGGGGGGGGGTTTCTTTTTTTCTTTTTTTTTCTTTTTTTTTTTTTTTGCTTTTTTTTTTTTTTTTCTTTTCATTTTTTCTTCAATTTCACCCGGCAAAACAGGTGTCAGTACCGCCGGTGTTCCAGAGGAAATGAGCATAGCTAGCGGCATGGTAACTATTACCAGAATCAGCTATTATTGCCTCCAGATAATTTTCCTCTGCGGCTTCAATATCATTCTTCACCAACCATAGGAAGTTGGCGTACTTGATAAATGCTTCACCATCGGCCGGTACACATGCTATTGCTCTCTTGTAGTAGTACTCCGCTCTGCACAACAAGTTTGTACATAATTAGAATAAAATTTAAGACAACAATATGAAGTCAAACTAAATGGTAATCAGATCGGTCAACTAGGCGGTGCTGACATCGTGTCTAGTCAGTACAGTTTGTGCTTTGTCCCATTTTACTGTCAAGCAATAGAAATTGGCCACAATTTCAATACCAGATTTCAGAATTATAATATACTTGAGGATTTGGCAAATTTTATATAACAATAAAAACAGGCAATTAATCCATTTGCATTGGAAATTATCCTAGACTCTGAACTTAAACAGTAGAAAAATTAATTTTACGATAAATGAGGATGAAATTAGAATATACCTCTCATAGTCACGGAGCACCACATGGAGAAAATGAGCGAAATTTGCCAGCAGCAGAGAGTTCTGAGGATCCATCTGAACAGCCAGCTGATAATCGAGATCAGTTCTTGTATAATCAAAGTAGTCGTCGGGCTCCACCTCCACTGTCACCGGATTCACCATCCACTTCAGAACATTTGGATCCACAAGCGACTCATCTCCGAAACTGGCTTGCATCTGTCTAGCTTCTTCCACCATACGATTCCAAGCATCCTCCTCATCTTCATCGCTCACCGACACGACATCCTCCTCTCTAGCCACTGTTGAAGGAGTGCCAGCATGCGTAATCTGCTGAGATGACGATGGACCTGATCGACCATCATCGGTGGATCCTGCAACAGGCCTAACTACCTTCCCTCCACCGCCGCTACTGCCTCCTACTGATGCCTCCCTTCCAGATGAGGTCTTCACAGCCGGAGCCTGATCGAACTCCGCCTGATTTGTCTTCTGCTCGGAATTACTATTACTCTCCACAATAGCCACCACACTTGCTTGGGGCTGTGACACAGGAGCAGCCATGGCAGTTGAGGCGGTCATGGAATAGACGGTGAAATTGGCGAGGAGAAGCATAACCGATACCATGAGAGTCGGTGTGCCGGAGAATATTTGCTGGAATAGCCAGACAAAAGAAGCATGCATGTCCTGCTGCACTCGTCCGAGGATCTGCTGCGTATCCTCGTAAAACAGACCTTGCCTCATATGGATAGTGTAGCTTTGTAATTCCCTGATCATAAACACCATGGAGGAGAAGGCCTTATACACCGAGCAGCGAGCACTATCTCCCACCTCCCGGAAGCTTTCCTCCCAATGCGCCAGCCGCTGCTTCTTTTTCCTCTGTTTTATTAGTCGAATAGATGCCGGAAGCTCGCAATTGTTTGCGATCCCACCTTGAGGGATGGCCATAGACGCAGGCCCAAACGACCCGCTTAATTCCCATGTTTGATTACTGGTGGCAGAGACTGCGCCCGTGTAAGAAGAGGTGGAGGGGACTGATTCTGACACCAAATATTTATTGATTTTTTGCCGTTTGAGATCACCGGGGTTTCCACCAAGAGCCAATTCCTCAAGGTTCTTGAGAAATTCATCGTCTTCATCGAATATATGAAAACTGGCACTGGCCGCCCTCCGCAAGACTTGCCTCTGCTTTCTGTCTCCTTGGCCAAACTCCGCTGATCGGCTCCTGTAAAGACTGTTGGGTTGATTACCTGAGAAAGATGAGCGGCACTCAATCTGAAAGGACATCGAGAGATCAGCACTGCGACTTTTTGTCAAACATTGCGAGGAGAAGCTTGCCACAACATGAGATGGGGAAGGATATGGTGGCGGAAGTGGTGGCTTGGCGGCGGCGACTCCGGTGGATGGTAAACGGATGCATGAACTGGCCATCAGTGCACCCGCTAATGGGACGCAGATGAAGGCAGTTAAAAACCCACTCAAACCAGCCAAAACCCTCCTCCTTTTGTTTTGCAATTAAAGAGATGAGAACCTCTGAAGAATAAAAAATAATCAATTGAGAAAAGAATAAAGCACTTGGTTGAGGTCAAAACCCTCTCGGATTGCCCGTGAGGGAAGGTTTATGTTGTTAACAAGTGGAGATATGGATGGAGAGGCGAAAATAGAAGAGAAAATGAAGTGAGAGAGAAGAGCACAATTGATGATGATGAAAGGACTGATGAGGCGGCCTATTTATGCATGCTCTCCATAAATGGTTAAGTCGGTGTGGCCCACCGAAATGGCACAATGGAAAATCTCCAAGCAAAAATCTGTGTAAATGACCCGTACGGGTTTCTTTTCTTTACCCGGTTAGTATAATAATAAGTTAATAACCAGTTAATAATTACAAATTTCAGAATTATTAAAATTAATATTGAATATTTATCAACAACCTCGTGCTTAGTAAGAAAAATCTGGATATAGATGTAATTATAAACTTTTACTCATTTATCATACTTGTATTCGATAAGATGAATATCAACAAAAAAAATTCGTCAGATAATCGAATATAGATATGAGTACAAATTTTGTTAGTTAAATGGGCAAGAGTACAAACAAATGTTATTTCTTATTCTTATTCTATAAAAAAAATTATTAATAAAATATAGCACAATTAGATAAAAGATGAAACATTTGCATTTTAATTTGATTCTATAAAATAAATTGAGTTAGAATTAATTGTATATTTATATTTATATTTATATATTTATGTAGAGACACGTTTGTACAAAATAAATAAGTTTTGACAATTTATTTATAAAAATTAGAAAAAATAATAATTATACAAATATTATTCTTTTTGTTCGTTATCTGTTTATTATCATGTAATTTTAACAGATAAAAATAAGAGACAGATAGTCAAATTTTAACTAATAAAAATAGAATTAGAATAAAACCATTAACAACACTACTCAAATCTGCAACCAACAATCATTCGACAGGTGACGGGATGAGTACCCGTGAACTAGGGCTGCTAATGAACAAAACAGTTCATGGACAAAATGGACTGGACAATATTGAACATTTATGGAATGGACTATTTCTTGGTCTTGATTAAGTTCAGTCCAAGTTCAATTGATAAAACTGAACTGGACTAATTGTGGACAATCATGAACAAATTATGGACAAATTATGAACTAATTGCGAGCTCAGTGTGGATTAAATGAAAATATGTTCAAATATCTCAATAGATCAACCAAGTTCTAATTCTTTGTTTTACAGACAGAGAACTAAGTTATTCGCACAAAGAAATCTAAGTTATTCAATACAGTGATGAAAAAACTTTCATTTAAAGAGAACAGTGCACTGTGGTGTACATAATCATATTCATATAGTTAGATTATGAACAAATAATGAACATTATTCGATTATAAGATGAACTGAAACTGAATATTAGTAGATAATTATGAACCTGATTTGATCATGAATTTTAATTTCTCATTAACAGACTGAGCTGAGCATGAACTGAAACTCGTTCATTAAAAGTCCTACCGTGAACAAAATATCCACGTTTCGTGCAGACCCGCGTTCTTTTAACTGGAAACCAAAAACAACTACAAAAATAGGAGCTTGACAATTTCACACTGTTATTCCAAATTATTAACTGGGATTAGTTTCCTTTATAGGAAACGTCACTTAATTCTGACAAAACAAAAAACCCGGACGATTGGTGTTTCCTTTGAAAAGCGGATTGTCTCCTATGCGGATTTCGTCCTCCACAAATTAGATCCGTCAGTTCATCTCATGATTTGCAATAACTTTGATATATGTATATAAATCAACAATTCAGATATTGCTACAGTATCGTGCAGGAGGGAATAAGTACTCGTACAACGGTGTGGTGATTCTGATAAATCAGTAAATCACTGTGGTTACGTACTTACGTGGTAGATTGACAGTAATAACTGTGGCACGTAATTTTACTGTTCATTCCCCAATAGAAATATTTTCGATTTTTTATTATTGGATATTTAATAAAAAAAAATTTTGCGTGCTCGACAAACAGAAAATATAGAAGTTGCAAATTCCGATAAATTCAAAAATTCAAATGACCAATGTTTGCAAAACTGGTCAATTAATTTCATTTGTAGCTTTTGGAATTTTTCTAAGAATTATATTTATGACCCTAACAACGATCATGTTATTTTTTAACGCTCACATTCATGTGTTATATAGTCGCATTTGTTCGAAAATCAGACATACCAAAAAAATATTGCAAGTACCAGCGAACACTGCGTTCAAACTATGCATTCAGAAGTATTTTCTAAACTCTGCGTTAATTCAGACGCATCATTCAAACTCGGATTCACATTTTCAACTTTATTTACGAATTTTTTTTGTTGAGAATTTGAATTTCTGAACGCATGCATCTAGATAACACGTGTGGTGTTAAAAATTAGGGTCATCATGTAAAAAATTGAATTCAAGGTCATAGGTATTACTCTTATATTTTTGTGAGGAATAAAAAATTCACACTTTTGTACGTTTAATATTTTATTATTAAAAAATATTATTTTCAATTCTAGTTGGATTACATTTAGATATTTTTTGTAACAAATTTAGTTGCATTCGTCGGGGTTGTAATTCATTTTTTATCATCGCAAATCATCAAGCTGTAACTATTCGAGTCTAGCTACTTCTACTCTGTCAAGTCTGATTTGAGATCGAAGGAACGAGCGATTCAAAATTGATTCTGACGCAAACTCGTGATAAAAAATACCGAATAGAGATATCGAACAGGTAAAAGCAATGTTTTGCGATTATCTTAGTTATTTTTGTGTGATATTTGTGATTGTATGTGATGTGTTGTATGTCATATTTGTTTTATGTGATATCGATCGTATGCGATATGTATTGTATGTGATGTGTTGTATGTGATATTTGGTACATTTGTTTTGATATATATATATAGAACTGGGCTATGGTGCTTGATTATTTTTATTACTATTTTTGAAAGTGACCAATTTTATGTATAAGCCTTGATTATTTTTATTACTATTTTTTAGTCATTTTCAAAAATCCAAAACAAATACTTACAAGATTCAAAAAATAGAAAATTTTGGTATCACGCAAGATTTTGATATAAATAAATTATTGAGCATGATAAATCGAAATTTTAACGGTCCGTTTGTGAGATTTGATGATCAAGCACCATAGCCCAGTTATATATATATATATATATATATGAGGAGGGATCCGTAGCCGCTCGCAACCGATCATACCAAGTGTAAATCGTCAATCCGGACCGTTGAAAACATTCTTCATACTAATGTAGACTTGGAGACCAAATTTTATATTTTTTTGAATTTTTTTACTATTTTATCGAAAGGGTTGAAAATTGGATATTTGTAAATCGTTAGATAAATAAATTTTCAATCCATCCGATAAAATAGTAAAAAAATTTAAAAAAATGTAAAATTTTGTTTCCAAGTCTATATTAATATGGATAATGTTTTCAACGGTCCGGATCGGTCATTTACATTTGCTACCATGGAACGGTTGCGAGCGGTTGAACGTTTGGCAGCTACGGATCCCTCCTCTATATATATATATATATATATATATATATATATGTGTGTGTGTGTGTGTGTGTGATATTTGTTGTATTGATATCTATTTTCGCTATAAATTTGATGTGTTTTATTGGTACATTTGTGTTGGTACCAATTGTGTCTCTATTGATACCAATTTGCTGTATTGACACAACAAATTCAATAATTTTGATCGTTGATTTTGTTAGCTCTAGATGACAATTGAAATTAAACTAAAATGTGGCAATATTTTTTATACACATGTATTATGGCATATATGAAATATTCAATCAATTAGTTTTGATATTTAAAGTATTAAAAAATTAATTAATTAATTTTTTAAGTTAATGAACATGATGAGACACAAGAAAAGTAGTCATTTGATCCCTCTCATTAAATATATGGGCAATTTTCTACATTGCCCTTTTTGACAAAAACTGAAACGAAATACCCCTCTCAAATTCTTTTCCGAAGTGCCCTTCCCTGCTCTTAACCTTCTCTTAATCGGGTCCGAATCTGCTGCTCGTAAATCCCTGCTTGCTTTCCTGGTTGTCTTCGATCCGACCGCTCGATCGCCACGGACGGCTGTAATTTGATTCAGGAGGCAGATGCTTTGACCGTTAGATGAGTTTTGAACGGTCCAGATCGAAATAAACAGAAAAGGAAGCAGGAATTTACGAGCAGAAGATCCGGTTCCCTCTTAATCATGGCAACGTGAACTAAAATAAATTTTTATGTGAAAATTAATTGTATTTTGGCTTATAATTGTCGAAGCATAGTCTAAGCAGTTAGCATTTCAAACAATTCTTGCCTTGACTCTTGGAAGTTGGAACTTTTCCTATTTGCCGTGACTGTGAGAAGACGATTATCTCTTATTTTCTTTTTCATGTCCAACTCTTTTTCATAAGTCTTCCTAACAGTTCATGGTGTGAGATTAGTCACAGCCTATGAATGCTGGTACTGGTACTGGTACCTATCAGTGTATTATGGTAGTAAGTTATATCAGTCAACACACTGTACGATTTCTGAAGTGTTCTTCAATTATGAATTTCTTCAATAATTATGACTTATCAACATCATCGTCCTGGTTAGCTATAGCCTACAGCTTATTAACTAGTTTAATGCTTATATAGTTAGATGTATGTATTATGGATTAAAATGTGAGGGGTATTTCGTTTCAGCAAAAAGAATAATGTAGAAAATTTGCCTTCAATAAATTGCCGCTGGCTTGTCCTTCCACGTGTTCCCATGAAACAGGTGATACGCTGCGCTGGAGATCTAAAAATGAGTCGCGAGTGAATCGATGAAACAACTAACAATTGATTTGATACTTTCGTCCTTTTGGCTCTGCTCCGAGTTAAGGGCTGAACAGAGTGGCAGAGTGCCCATTCTCCTATGCTGTTCTACTGTCCTAGCATCTTTTACGTGTGCTTCTGGCTGCACGCCTGCACTCGTGTGTCACCGTTGTCACCGTTGCCCCCGCCTCTCTTTTCCTCACATTAGTGAAAGTCTAAAGAATCAAATCGGATTTTACAAGAGTCGAATTTAGAGGACTTACGAAAGAATCGGGTAAGGACTGGATTTAAAGAAAGCTTAATAGGGGCGCGGATAATAAAGACTTTGTTCTAAGGAAATAGGTTCAGTCCCTATCAGGCCCTCGAGATTGCAGAGGGCCGGATCAGGATCGGGTAATAAGGGCTTTGGTCTCTTTTTTTAATTTTTTTTAATTGTGAAAGGGTTGATAAGGGTCTGAGTAGCTGACGTGGGTAAGAATTGCAGGCCGGATCAGGACCAGACGAGGTCAGGGCTTGAAAGGGTCGAACAAATATCATTTGATGCGTGTAGGAGGTGGGTAAGAATAGAAGAGTGGTAAGGTGTGGAGTTTAGACACAAGATAAATACTCAAATAAGTATTTTTATTATCACTCAAATATATAAACAAGATTACAACTCGTTATTTAGAACTCTCACAAACCTCACACTTCAACTCCCTCTAATCTTTTTTCTCTCTTTAGCTACCACTAACTCTTATTTTGCTCTTTGGCTTCTCTTACATTGTGCCTTTTTTTACTTGATACAATGTGATAGATGATATCCTCTTTTATAGCACACAAGAATGAAATTTGAGTTACAAGTCCAATTACACCATCTAACTAATACAATATATGGGTTACGCCCATTTTAATTCTTCCAACGTAGAGAGTTGCAACATTTGTGAGTTGGTGATGACTTTATTGGTCTCATGTTATTAGTTTATTAATTACTCTAAAGGTTTCTACCAATTAAACCTTCAGGTTTGAAACTCCAACAAACGCCCCCTCAAACTTGAAGTTGTCGCATACCTAGCGCACTTCTGAACTTCTTAAATGCTTGAACTGAGAGTCTTTGTAAACATATCAACAATCTGCTCCTTGGTACTACAATACTTCAATGTCACAACCTTCTGCTTCACTTGATTTCGTAAGAAGTGAAAGCATATTTCAATGTGTTTGCTTCTCCCATGCATCACAGGATTATTCGCAAGTTTAATTGTGAATTTGTTGTCGACGTAGATTACAGTCGACTCGAGTTAGGGAAGATCTAACTCCTTCAGCAGATTCCTCAGCCATATAGCTTCACATGCTCCAGAGGCTGCTGCCACGTACTCAGTTTCGCACGATAAAAGAACGACAATGATTTGTTTCTTCGAAGTCCACACGAATGCAGTGGATCCGAGAAAGAACACATGTCCAATGGTGCTCTTCATTTCATCTTGATCACCTCTCCAATCACTGTTTGAATAGTCATACAAAATTTCTCCAGCATTTTTAGCATAAAACATGCCAAAATTCAATGTTCCTTTAAGATACCTGAGAATTCGCTTCGTTGCCAACGAATGCGATGTTCTTGGCTCTTCCATGTACCTACTGACAAGCCCAACTCCCCTGCACAATGTCAGGTCTTGTGATTATAAGGTACCTCAGGCTTCCAACGTAACTTTTGTAGATTGTTGGATCTACATGTTTTCCGTCACCTTCTTTTGTCAACTTCGTTCCAGTTGCGACTGGCGTGGCAACATGATTGCAATCTGCCATCTTGAACTTCTCGAGTATCTATTTGGCATACTTCTTTTGTGAGATGAAGATACCATCTGGTTGATGCCTTATCTCAATGCCTAAAAAGTAGGCCATTAGACCACAGTCGGTCATCTTGAACTCTTTAAACGTGTCGGGATTGCTCCCTGTAAATAATAGATCATCAACAAGAATGCAAGCTATTAGAACTCCATGATTGTTCTTCTTCATGTAGAGGGCATGCTCGAATGGGCATTTGATAAATCCCATCTTCTCCATGTATCCATCAATTCGTGCATTCCAAGCACGAGGTGCTTGCTTGAGCCCGTAAAATGCTTTCTTCAAACGAGACACCTTATTCTCAGCTCCTTTAAGCTCAACATAGACTTCTTCTTCAAGGACACCATTCAGGAATGCTGACTTCACATCTAACTGGTGAAACCGTGATGTACTGCAAGAGAAATTAGCATCCTTATTGTGTCAAGGCGTGCTATGGGCGCAAAGACTTCATCATAGTCAATGCCATGTTTATGCTTGTATCCTTTCGCAACTAGGCGTGCCTTGTAACGGTTGATTGAGCCATCAGCACTCATTTTGATTTTGTACACCCATTTGACACCAATTGCCTTCTTGTTTGCCGGCACGGGATTAGCTTCCAGGTGTCATTCTTCACAATGGCTCCAACCACTTCATTCATGGCTGTCCTCCAATTCTTATCTTGCACAACATCTTTGAAACTAAGCGGTTCGGTATCGACATATAGACAAAAGATGTTGGTTTCATCACCATCGATTCAGTGTGTACTCGCATAAATATCATTGAGACTTTTAGTTCGTCTGTTGCGTAGGAAACTCCCGCTACTACTGGATGATGATGATGATGATCCAGAAGTTGGTGTGTCCGACTCCACTAATTGTGGTTGTTGTTGCTGGTGGTGCTCTTCAGTAGGCTCTTCCACTAATACCTTCTTTCTTTTTTTCATTTTCAATATTTGTCCATGCTTCATTTTCGTTAAAGATGACATCTCGACTTACCACAATTTTATTGCTTATCAGATTATAGAGCTTGTATGCTTTTGATTCTTCACTATAGCCGATGAAGATGCACTTCTCTCCACGATCATCAAGCTTCTTTATTTTAGCTTCTGGATTTTGTGCATATCCCACACACCCAAATACTCGTAGGTGTGATATGGTCGGTTTTTTACCACTCCATGCTTCTTGCGGAGTCATGTTTCTCATGCTCTTTGTCAGACATCTGTTGAGAAGATACATCGTGCATGCTACTTCTTCTGCCCAAAAACCTTTTGACATGTTCTTTTCTTTGAGCATTATTCGCACCATGTCGAGAATAGTGCGGTTCTTTCTTTCGGCCACTCCATTATGCTGGAGAGTATATGTTGTTGTGAATTACTGGCAAATGTCTTCTTGCCTACAAAATTGTTCAAGCTGTTTGGAGTTGTATTCACCACCTCTGTCAGACCTTAGTGTTTTGATCTTGTATCCACTTTCATTCTCAATAAGTTTTTTGAAACTTTTAAACACTTCAAAAGCTGTTGACTTCTCTTTCAAGAAATATGCCCATGTGTTTCTACTGAAATCATCAATGAAGGTGATAAAGTACTTGTTACCTTCATGTGATACACCAATGGCCCACAAATATTTGTGTGAATCAGTTGTAGAGGTTTTTTCTCTCTCAATGATTGGCCTTTCGGAAATGGATCCTGATGTTGCTTGCCAAGTGTGCACACCTCACACACATGATCCGGCTTCTGTATTTCGGGCAAACCATGCACCATGCCCGCTTTTCGAAGGAGTTGAAGTACACCAAAATTTAGGTGTCCATATCGAAGGTGCCACCTCCATGACTCATTGTCTTTCGCCAATAGACATGTTTCCAAGAACGTGTTGAGTTGTATAGGAAACATTCTATTATTTGACATAGTCACCTTAGCCACCAATTGTCCATTTGCATCATAAAGAGCAAGAGATCTACATTCTATGTGAATTATGTACTCTATTTCAAGAAGTTTGTCGATACTCGAAATATTGCTTTTAATGTTAGACACATAATACACATTGCCACATTGGTGATATACGTCGTTTTGTCATGTTTTCATAAAATATTGATAGTGCCTTTACCTTGCACCGCGAGTTTGGTGGAGTCGCCAAGACTAACATTTCCTTGTATCTCCTCCATGCTTGAGAATAGCTCCTTTTTACCGCACAAGTGATTGCTCGCACCTGAGTCTAGATACCACATGTCATGTTGCTCTTGTGCTTTATCTTGGGCTAAGAGCAATGTTGGATCCTGTTGAGTCGATGCTTCTGCAAAATTAGACTACTCCACTTGTCCAGCTAGCTTGTTTCTACAATCAGATGCATAATGTCCATATTTATGACAATTATAGCACTGCAGTCTTCGACCTCCTCGACCATGTCCATATCTATCTCTACTGCGGTGGTCATGTGCCTCCGGACCTTCGTCATTCTTGTTGTAATTGTTGCGCCCCTACCTCTGCTACGGCCTCGATTATCACCACTTTGATCTCCTCGAGTTGTTAGAGTCAAGTTTGACTCTAATGATTACTTCAAATTCGTTGTAGTCGAAGATGTTTTATTCTTTTGGATTCGTTGCTCGTGTACTTGTAAGGACCCAATGAGCTCTTCAATTGTTAACTTTTTCAGATTCTTCGACTCTTCAATTTGCAAAATAACCCTGAACTTCAAGAAAAATGTATTCACCCCCTCTAGGGTTCAACAAGTGATAACAGAGTCTATTGAGTTTGGCTCACTTAGTTCAAACAAAAATTCGCAAATTGGCATTTTCAAGTTATATAGAAGAACCTCCAATATTTGACCAAAACTACGATAATTTTTCGTTTTGGAGAAAGTCAATGAAAAGTTATTTAGAAACACTTGAAGTTTGGTATGTGCTAGATAAAGAACATGTACCAACCTATGAAGAAGACACTACCACCTTGACCAAACATTATTTAAAGGAAAAGAGAGATCATGACCATGTCGTAAATGCAGTGTTGTATTCGGTTGAGTCTATAACATAAATATATGGTGAAAATTCAAATGCTTTTGAAATGTGGACCACTCTCCTAAAACATTTTGATTGTGACTCAATGTCAAAAGGAACAAACTAATAGATGTAGAATCAAATGTTGATATTTATAGTGTAAGAGAGGATGAAAACAAGCACAAACGATGAGCTAGTCTCGATGGTCCAACAAAAGAAGGTTTATTCAAGAACTATGGAAGAGGTTGAGAATTGCACGATTATGGACACATCAAAATTAAAAGAAAAGGCAATGGAGCAAGATTAAGAGATATAATGCTCCACTTCTACTAGCCGAGCTAGTGATGTACACTTAAACCTCTAATTTAAATTCTAGAGAAAATAAATTTTTATATCACCGATAAGTGAAATTGAAACTACAAATGTGTTTGTAAATGGGAATACTCATTATGATACAATTGAGGGATCAAGTGTAAAATATGTGAGCTTGACTCCAAAGTGAAAGATTACAAGTTAAAGCTACAAAAATTTGATGAATTAGAAAAGAATTGTCAAACACAAATAAAAAATAGGATTATTGAAAGAAAAGTGCAAACTCTAGAAAAAGAAAATAAAAGTTTATAATCATCTAGTACATTAAATAGTAACACTAGGATGAAATTGACTAAAGTGTTAGAGGGACAAAAACCTCATTATAAATCGGGTATTAGTTATAAGAACTCATCTCATTTAAAAATTAAAAGATCTGAGGGTCACAAAAATAATTAAAAATAATTTCAAGAATTAAATGCCAAAATGTGAAGCCTACAAGAGTTAAATTGGACAAGAAGCACAATCATGCATTTTAATATAAACAAAACATTAGAAATACTAATGTAGATCAAAGAGTGTTCTCAAACCAACCCAAAGACTCATTTATTCCTAGTTGGTCTCAAAATATTTATTTCAAAGGTCTTGATGGATGATTTTTTGAAATTAAAATCATTTCTTAAAACAACCTCAAAGAAATGAGCGCAGCCATGTTATTCCTCAACATAACTTTAAAACGAGGCTATAAATTATCAACACATTGCTAAACAAAATATAAATTTCCAATGGTTATAGTCAAAATTATTTTACTACGCATGGTTATAATGGAAAATATTTTTTATACATAACCACCATTAATAGTTTTGAATGGTAAGAATTGTGGAGAAAAGGACTGGGGGCATGGTAGAAAACCTACCGTGCGGTGGGGTTGTTTCTGTCGCACGGTAGATTTTCCGCCGTTCTAGCTATTGAATCTAAAAAATCAAACAGCTTGGCTATTTTTCTCGCAAACTTTTTCATAATTACCAAAAAAAATCATGCACACATAAATAGTGAGACTAGTGTATTTTGTTACGTGTGATTCCAACAATATTTTGTATTCAAAATTACAAATTGTAAGATTCAAATGATCAATCCAAATTGTTGAATATGATCTATGTATTGAAATCTACTTAAAAACATAATTTTAGAATTTTCTTTACTATTTGTAGATAGGTGAAAAATATTTTAATCTAATTGTTTATGAACAATTCAATACGAATGATTTTTCATCTTACTAAAAATAATAAGAAAATATGAAAAACATAAGATTGAATACCCAAATAGATTTTAATATGTAGATATTCAATAGTTTGGATCTGTCAACTTTAAAATTAGAGGTATATATGCAAAGTAGTACTGAACATAACTAAAAAAAAATACAAGAATTAAGATAATTCTATGAATTCTTTTGAGAGAAAACAAAGATGAATAACTTCAGAAGTCTTGTATAGTACGAAAATAATTTATTAACATTGCTTCATTACAAGAATAAATTAAAATATCATGTTTGGTAGAGAGATACTTAATAAAACTTTTATTTTTACTAGAAATTGCAATGCGACTTAATGTCGCTTCTTGTTTTGTTCTTTTTGTAGAAGAAAAATCTTTTGTACTAGAAAACAAAAACATAATTATATGAACTTCAATCTTTTTGTAAAATAACATTAATGTTTCACGTAGAGTTATATAATAATAAATATCCTAAATCTTTTTTTCTTTTGAAAGCACGATGATTTATACGAAATGACAAATGTGTGAACATTAATGGCATGAAATTAATGTTATTAATGATTTATACTGAAATTAATTGCGTGAAATTATTGATGTGAAATTAATGGTGTGTCTCATTAATGACGTATCGTGTGTTCGATAACCTAGACACACGAACAATAAAAATTGAATAGCAAAATGACGTGTCGACATGTTCGAAAAATTGGACACGCCGACACCGAGCAAGTTTTATATATAGTATTGATATCTCATTATTCTATTTTATATCACGCGATTAACGTTATCTTCTCACTCTTCACTACTACAGTTTTGGCTTTTAAAACTGGCCTAATATGGCCTTTAAAATTGGACCTAGGGCCGGTGTTATGGGGGGCTGTTAAAGAGTTTGTGTGGTCCTCTTTTAAAGGTTGGACCTTTAACACTGGAGTGCAAACAAACTCCGCTGTTAAAGGTGAATTTTTAAATCAGACTGCAAACAAATGCCGCTATTAAAGACCGCCTATTACATTGAATTGCACACAAGCGTCGATTTTAAAGGTCGTCTATTAACCCAAACTATATATAAAAAAATGCTGATGAAAGTTGTTCAGTAATTTTATTCTAAAATCTGGTCAAAGAAAAGAAAAATAAATGGACAGATCCTTAGTCTCCGGTCGAAGAAATGAATTCTAGCATTTTTTTTAAAAATGACCTAGAATCTTAGAATTCTTCTAAAATCGATCTAGAATATAAATTTAAAAATAACCTAAAATTTTAGAATTTCTTCTAAGAGGGACCTAAGATATTATTTTGTTTAATGAAAAATCATCTAATTTCACATATTTTGTCAAGCTAAGATTATTAAATGATTATTTGTTAATTTCAAAAAAGATTAAAAATATGAAGAAAAAACGAAATCTTCAATTAAATCTTCTTCAAATCTCTTCTTCAAATATTCTTCAAAGAAATCTTTTGCAACTCTTCAAACCTTCAAATATCCACCAATATTACAAGAGTTTTTTCAAGTAGTTAGATTTTGATTGTTGAGAGATAGAGAGAAATGAGAGATGAAATGAAAATTAAAGAGGTTATAGAGAGATGGGAGAGGCAAAAGAAGGGAGCAATCCGTGGGTATTATCTGAGTGATTAATGAGCGTTGGATTGATTTCAAATAGACGATGTAGATTAAAGAGTCATAAGTCAATTAGTGGGTTTTCTTAAAAAACCTTTTAAAATCGGACTCACCAAGCAATCCGCTATTAAAATTATTTTTAAAATCGGCACCCCAAACAATCTGCTATAAAAGTCTATTTTTAAAACCCAACTTTACTATGGTCCGCTATAAAAAGTTTTAAAATCAGACCCTTATAACCCTCACTTTTAAAGGTCGCTATTTAAAATCGGAGGTTAAAAGGGATCCGATTTAAAAGATCCTTTACAGCGGACTACTCTGTGAATTTGTTGTTAAAGGAACTTTTTAAACCAGATTCCTTATAAACTTCGGTTTAAATCCTTATTTCTAATTATTTTACAATCTTTTACACCCAAATTTTGTTAAAATTCGGTTTTAAATCTATATCCAATTTAAAATGATCGTTTTTAAAGGTTCTTTCTGAAGTAGTGCTTTAACTTTATCACTCAACCAAACATAAATAAAAAAATAAATATTTTTATGACCTTATTTTTGTAAGGGGAACGAGAAGAGATAACTTCATTTTCATTGCCAACGAGGATATCTCCTTGTTAAGTGCGATGATAACTGCTTTGTTTGTATCCTCCATGTTAGGTGCGAGGATAACTGCTTGATAGCATCATCCTTGTTAAGTGCGATGATAACGGCTTTGTTCGTATCCTCCTTGTTTGATATAAGAATAATCTTTGTTTGCTATGAAGATAAATAAGTAAGTTTTATTTTCTTGACGTTATTTGTTACATGAATAACTTTGAGGGGAATGTTTGATTCAGAGATAATTATAAACATAGACACGCGATAGAAACTTTCATTTCTAACAATAATTATCCTTGTTAGGTGTGACGATAAAAAAGGTAACCATAATTTCATGACTATGTTGCTTGAGGATAACTTTAAGAGTCGTGTTTGATGTGAAAATAATTATGAACAGAGTCACGTGATAGAAGCTTTTGTTTATATTCTCCTTGTTAGATACGGCGACAAAAAAACCATAATTTAATGAGATTGTTTTGTGAGGATAACTTCAAGGTCATATTTCGTAAAGAGAAACTCTTATCTTGATAAAGGTGATTTTTCCAATTCTTTACGTAATATCGCGAGTATCTTCTTACTATTATGATTAATGTTTAATGTTATGTCTTTACGTTAATTTACCTTTATTATCTCTATTAGGTATGTCGATAAAAAGTTAATCTTAATTTCATAACTATGTTTCGTGAGGATAACTTCATGAGTCGTGTTTGGTGTGAAAATGATTATAAACATAGTCACATGATATAAGTTTTTGTTTCTATTCTCCTTGTTAGGTGAGACGATGAAAACTTAATTTAATGACATTATTTCGTGTGGGTAACTTCAAGGGTCATGTTTGGTAGAGAGAAACTCTAATCTTGATAAAGGCAATTCCTCTAATTCTTTATGTTATATCACGAGATATGAGATTTCTTCTCAATGTTATCGTTAATGTTATGTTTTATGTTAATTTATCTTGCTTTATTTCTCTATCTCTAATAATATGTTGCAAGGAATTAATTTATTATTCTTATAATGCTTTCAATAAATGAATATTTGTTAATTTCAATAAACATTACAAATATGAAGAAAAAGCGAAATCTTCAATTAAATCTTTTTCAAATCTCTTCTTCAAATTTTCTTCAAATAAATCTTCTTCAACTCTTCAAATCTTCGAATCTCCACTAATATTAGAAGAGTTTTTTCAAGTAGAAATATTTTGATTGTTGAGAGATAGAGAGAAATAAGAGATGAAATGAAAATTAAAGAGGTTATAGAGAGATGGGAGAGGCAAACGAAGGGAGCAATCCATGGATATTATCTGAGTGATTAATGAGCGTTGGATTGATTTCAAATGGACGATGCAGATTAAAGAGTCATAGGTCAATCAGTGAGATTTCAGAAAAACCTTTTAAAACCGGACCCACCAAGAAATCATCAATTAAATATACTTTTAAAATCGGCACCCCCAAACAATCCGACTTTACTATGGTCTGCTATAAAAAGTTTTAAAATTGGACCCTTATAACCGTCCGCTTTTAAAGGTAGTTATTTAAAATCGAAGATTAAAAGGGATCTGATTTAAAAGATCCTTTACAGCAGACTCCTTTGCGAATCTATTGTTAAAGGAACTTTTTAAACCGGATTCCCCATAAACTTCGATTTTAATCCCTATTTCTAATTATTTTACAATCTTTTACACCCAAATTTAGTTAAAATTCGATTTTAAATCTATATCCGATTTAAAATGGTCGGATTTGAAGGTTCTTTCTGTAGTAGTGTTTTAACTTTACCACTCTACCAAACATAAACAAAAAATAAATATTTTTATGACCTTATTTTGTTAAGGGGAACGAGAAGAGATAACATTATTTTCATTGCCAACGAGGATATCTCCTTGTTAAGTGCGATGATAACTACTTTGTTCGTATCCTCCATGTAAGGTGCGAGGATAACTGCTTGTTAGTATCATCCTTGTTAAGTGCGATGATAACTGCTTTGTTCGTATCCTCCTTGTTTGATATAAGAATAATCTTTGTTTGCTATGAAGATAAATGAGACGATGAAAACTTAATTTAATGACATTATTTCATGAGGGTAACTTCAAGGGTCATGTTTCGTAGAGAGAAACTCTTTATCTTGATAAAGGTGATTCCTCTAATTCTTTACGTTATATCACGAGATATGAGTTTTCTTCTCACTGTTATCGTTAATGTTATGTTTTATGTTAATTTATCTTGCTTTATTTCTTATCTCTGATAATATGTTGCAAGGATTATTATTCTTATAATGCTTTCAATCATTATGCAAATAATATTTACATATATCCTCATAAATTTATTTTATGATCCAAGCATATCATATTAAATTACATATTATTTTAATATTTTATCGCATTTGTCATGAGATTAAATACATCATATAAACATAAAATACTCGTTATTTCTATTCATTTGGTATAACTTTTAGATGATCTATGTCATCTTAGGATATAATAAAAATATCTTATATTATGGACCGTGTGTTTGGCCTTGTCTCTCATACTTTGCGTGCAAGAGGGCACAGTTCAATTTTGTAAAAGACTTGTGTGTTTAGTGCAGCAACTCGACCTCTTTATCACGTCGGGAGTCCAAGAGTGTAAGCTCGTCAATAGTCGAACTCCGTTAAATCTTGGTGTCTCGTGAGATTGCATTGTTTGCAATTTCTCAACTCTTCTACTTATTTGAAATGCTACATAATTGTTTGAAATTAATTGAAGTGCTAGATTTGTAATTCTTTTGAATTATTTACGCTTCCGCAAATTATAATAACATTAAGCCAAACATGTTGATTGTTTAAATTAATATAATTATTGTGACTTAGGAATTGTCATTAGAAAAATAAATTACGCATTATTTACAAAAATAACCTTAGAACTTTAAGAAAAACGTATTCACTCCCTCTAGGGTTTTAAAGGTAGCTATTTAAAATCGGACCCTTATAACCCCCACTTTTAAAGGTCGCTATTTAAAATCGAAGGTTAAAAGGGATCCGGTTTAAAAGATCCTTTACAGTGGACTACTCTGTGAATTTGTTGTTAAAGGAACTTTTTAAATCAGATTCCTTATAAACTTCGGTTTAAATCCTTATTTCTAATTATTTTACAACCTTTTACATCCAAATTTAGTTAAAATTTGATTTTAAATCTATATTCGGTTTAAAATGATCGTTTTAAAGGTTCTGTCTAAAGTATTGCTTTAACTTTATCACTCTACCAAACATAAATAAAAAAATAAATATTTTTATGACCTTATTTTGGTAAGGGGAACGAGAAGAGATAACTTCATTTTCATTGCCAACGAGGATATCTCCTTGTTAAGTGCGATGATAACTACTTTGTTTGTATCCTCGATGTTAGGTGCGAGGATAACTGCTTGTTAGTATCATCCTTGTTAAGTGCGATGATAACTGCTTTGTTTGTATCCTCGATGTAAGAATAATCTTTGTTTGTTATGAAGATAAATAAGTAAGTTTTATTTTCTTGACGTTATATGATACATGAATAACTTCAAGGGGAATGTTTGATTCAGAGAAAATTATAAACGTAGACGCGCGAAGAAACTTTCGTTTCTAACAATAATTATCCTTGTTAGGTGTGACGATAAAAAGGTAACCTTAATTTCATGACTATGTTGCTTGAGGATAACTTTAAGAGTCGTTTTTGATGTGAAAATTATTATGAACCTAGTCACGTGATAGAAGCTTTTGTTTATATTCTCCTTGTTAGATACGGCAACAAAAAACCTTAATTTAATGACATTGTTTTGTGAGGATAACTTCAAGGTCATATTTCGTAAAGAGAAACTCTTATCTTGATAGAGGTGAATTTTCCAATTCTTTACGTAATATCATGAGTATCTTCTTACTATTACGATTAATGTTTAATGTTATGTCTTTACGTTAATTTACCTTTATTATCTCTGTTAGGTATGTCAATAAAAAGTTAATCTTAATTCCATGACTATGTTTCGTGAGGATAACTTCATGAGTCGTGTTT